>OX393555.1:25783322-26050822 GCA_947650365.1 Chamaelirium japonicum
ATGGAAGCCTATCTCCCGTGTTGTGACACGTGGACGTCTTTTAAAGTGCCAGAATCTTTCTTCTGGGTGTGAACGCGGCTCACTTTTAAATCCTATTAAAAACCCACCATAAAGATGATAAATACTCGTTCAATGGTATTCAATGGTCATTTGATGTTAATTTCTCTCTCTTTCTATGTGTGTGTGTTTGTGTGTGTGTGTGTCTCTCTCTAACAAATGAATCACACTCACTTCAAATTCCACACTTCTTCGAATGGCATAGTAGGCATACATCAAGCTCGTACGAGGGGTGTTAACCGTATCACATGGTATCAGAGTCTAACTGTATCATCCACATGGCACAGACATCAAAAATATTGGTCTGCACATGAGGGGGAGTGTTGGAGGATTATTCCCACCTCGGTTAAGTAGAGAGCGGAAACGATCCTTATATGTATGATGCTACCGCATCTCAATACCTGGGTTTTGGGATATAGAAAATCTCATATAGTATCAGAGCCTAACCGTATTGCTCACCTGCCGGGTGCGGTCCCCGCACATCTATCATCCACGGCATAGACATCAAAAATATTGGCTTGAACGTGAGGGGGAGTGTTGGAGGATTATTCCCACTTCAGTAAAGTAGAGAGCGAAAACAATCCTTATATGTATTATGATGGGACCTCATCTCAATACCTGGGTTTTGGGATAGAGAAAATCTCACATGGTATCAGAGTCTAAAAGTATAGGAATACTAACGGTCGCGGTTTGGAGGAGACCGAGGGGGTGGTAACTGATGTTTTGGCATAGACGCTGAATCATGACAGACACCAGTGAGCTTCATCTTGATTTTATCGCGGTGGTGGTTTTTGTGCTGGTAGTCATCGAGGAGTTTGATGTAGTTTGATGTACGCTTTGTCCTGCATTGTGAGGTAGCCATTGTGTTGGATGTAAATCCATGATAGAGGCCTGCAGCGGAAGCAAAGTGAAGGTCCGAAGACCGGGAGCGGTGTGCGTTACATATCAAAATTTTTTATCGAAACGATCTACACGTGCGTGTATGAATCTAGCATGGCAACTACGCGAACCCCTAACGACGATCTAACGCGAAAGAACAATCTAGCATGCATGCATGTTCTATCTATGTTAGATCTACATGTTAGAGATCATACCTGCGTGCGGATTCTTTCACCGCGACAAGTTTCTTCTTTGTCGATAGAGACGGGCTCGGATCTGCTCGATATAGCTTCGGTGTGACGACCATAACTTTTCGCTCCGAACTCGGATTGGGCTGAAATTTGGACTGCAAGTAGCCAACTTTGAGACGCAACTTTTTTAACAAGTTTCACCTCGTTTGGACTTCTGTAGCTCCCAGAATCTCAGAAACAATACTGATTTTTGGTGCAGATTCTGGACAGCAAAAGGTTACGGGAGATGCCTTCTAGTTCACCCGATCTCACACGATGCACGACACCTCGTCGATGGATCTCTGAGTGCCTCCATACGATGAGACTTCTCCTTCTACGAAACACCACGCGAGGAAGACGAGTCGCCATCCAATGGCGCAAGCGAGGGAGAGAGAGACGAGAGAGGAGATGCGAAGAGAGGAGAGGGGGCGGCTAGGGTTTTCCCATGGCTTGGGCCGGCCCTAGGGCTTGCATGGCCTCATAATTTCCCCATGGCTTGGACCAGTTTTTGCACTATAATAGTTTTTGATCTCTTATAAGTTATTCCCTTTGGTCCTTCTAAAGAAAACCTAGGTTAAGCACTAAAGGCTTTGCCTTTAATCTTGATCTCATCCTTTGTCTCTTGGAAATCTCCTTAGAAGTTCTGCATTTGTCATCTCTAGTTTGTTAAAGCTAAAGTCTCTGACAACGCCTTCGAAGGTTCCAGACAAGAATGCAAGACAGACGTCTTCCACCACCTCGTCATCTGGCACCATGTCTTTGGAATCTAGTTCGATTTGGAACTCAAAGATGTGTTCCCGAACAAGCATACCCTCTGACATCTCGGTACCGACAAGTATCTTGGTGGAAAGGTGATGAGTCGACTGACTTCGCCTTCCAGACATCTAATGCAAGTGAAACTTTATTAGAGAAGACCCGGCATATCTTTGACTCGCTTCTAAAGAGTTGTCCGCAAGTCTGCTATAACACAGAACTTGCACATCTCCTCAGACTCTCGCTAGTCATCATATGCCCTAGTTAGTGCCCTAGTGATATCTGGACCCATTAGATCTAGTACAGAGATATTTAGATTGGAAGCCAATATACGTTTACTACCCTAAGCATAAGTTAAAGATAGCGCTTCCGCTCTACGTAGTTAGAGACCCGATAACTGGTTCTTTTATGGGATAGCGGATAGGGGAATTATATGGTTGAATGAAAAAGAATGCAAAATAATTTATTTTATGGATTTTTAAAACAAGCTAATTATATTCAAATATCAGCGCTACCCTCACAACGAAGACACCTCTATGGATTAATTTAACCATGTATGTAAGATCTCGGAGTAGGCTGCACCTGTCCGAGGGGGCAGTGTGCAGGTATTCCGCTTACACGGGCCTTTCCCTTGACCCTATCCAAATCTGCCAACTAAGGGCTTTGATGGGCCATGGTTATCTTTTGGCCAGTATCACGTGATCACCATTGTCTTCGCAACGAATACCTCACGTGTACTTCGAATGCTTAACCACGAGCCTAGGCAATTACGGAACGAAAGTTCTAACGGCCCCCACAAGGGTGAGTAAAAGCCTAAACCCTTGGCGCCGTAACCGCCATATCCCGAGGGAGATCACTAAGTAGCTTGGCATAGAAAAACACAACTCTCACCCGAGGGGGTTGTTGAGTTATGCCCTCCCACCCGAGCACGAAGTGATTGGCCGTGGAGGCCAGAGGATCTCTAAAAGTCCTCTCTTACATCCCTTATTAAATTAAGGGTTATTTTATACAAGTATGAGTGTACACTAAGGTCACGACAACCTATACACTAGACCCTGGTCATATATACCGTGTTCCCACTAGCGTTTCAAGTCTTTCGCGTAGTATTAATCGATCTCGGAATATCATAGTCCCTGCCTCGAGTGGATTTCTCCACTCAAGGGTCACATTACATATCCCAAGAACGTCGATGCTCCGCAAACCTGGCTATCACGCTAATGCTCTGGAGTCTAGCCTAAGGTCAGACTGACAGGAAAGGTCTTCCACTACCATGGCGCCTCGCTTATAAATTTGACGAATGATGTCATAGTAGAATTCCAACTCATTCTAGGTTTCGATGCTGGCCAAATAGGCACACCCGACTAATCGGGTGTTGACCTAATGGTGGCATAACCAAATATGAGGAATTCATGCTATCATCAAGGGTCAATTAAATAATAGGCGTCACTAGTGGAATCCTATCCTAATAAGGTCGCTAGGACCCGAGGGGAAAGGGCATCCCTCTAACACAGATAATTAAATTATCGCATCGGGGTTCTCTACTGAAACATTAAAGAACTACTGAAAGAAACAACCACATAACTGAATCAAGTTCAGGGTCCGACCCTTGAACCTGACTAGCACAGCATAGGCTCTCTGTCTCTTTCGCAAGGCTCCTTGATCCGGTGCAAGCCTCTGTATACGATCTCCTGACGCTTTATGCCCTTTGCCGTCATCGGGTACGCTTCGCCGGATCACCATCGTCCTCCAAGGTTCCGCTCATCCTCCCGGTGGTAGATCTCCACGGCAAGTCCTCCTCTTCAATCTATAACCGAAAAAACTCTAGTACGCTTCGAGCAAGTGCTCGCTCGTACACAATTTCCTAGAATGAAAATAAAAATTTACCTAACAACAAGCCTGGGAATCAAGGGTGGTCAACTTCCACCACTTGCCCAACTATGGCTCTAAAACCTATCCATACACGGAAGAAAAAACATCTAGACAATATTTGCTAACACGGGGTCCGACCCCCGGTAGCAAGTAATCACATATCCAGAATAATATTAGAAGCGGCACCCTGCAAGAACGGTTCATAGAACATACAATATATACTATGCATGATCTATTCGTAGAACCCCGATGTCGGCACATACTATTCATGTGCGCACATGACGGTTTCATGAAAAAACATGAAACACACACCACTAACCTGCTCTGATACCAATTGTTGGATGTAAATCCATGGTAGAGGCCCGCAGCGGAAGCAAAGTGAAGGTCCGAAGACCGGGAGCGGTGTGCGTTACATATCAAAAATTTTCATCGAAACGATCTACACGTGCGTGTATGAATCTAGCATGGCAACTACGCGAACCCCTAACGACGATCTAACGCGAAAGAACAATCTAGCATGCATGCATGTTCTATCTATGTTAGATCTACATGTTAGAGATCATACCTGCGTGCGGATTCTTTCACCGCGACAAGTTTCTTCTTTGTCGATGGAGACGGGCTCGGATCTGCTCGATATAGCTTCGGTGCGATGACCATAACATTTTGTTCCGAACTCGGATTGGGCTAAAATTTGGACTGCAAGTAGCCAACTTTGAGATGCAACTTTTTCAACAAGTGTCATCTTGTTTGGACTTCTGTAGCTCCCGAAATCTCAGAAACAACACTGATTTTCTGTGCAGATTCTGGACAGCAAAAGGTTACGGGAGATGCCTTCTAGTTCACCCGATCTCACACGATGCACGGCACCTTGTCGATGGATCTCTGAGTGCCTCCATACGACGAGCCTTCTCCTTCTACGAAACACCACACGAGGAAGACGAGTCGCCATCCAATGGCGCAAGCAAGGCAGAGAGAGATGAGAGAGGAGATGCGAAGAGAGGAGAGGGAGCGGCTAGGGTTTCCCCATGGCTTGGGCCGGCCTAGGGCTTGCATGGCCTCATAATTTTGCCCCCCCTTCTCTCCTATTCCTTATATAGGGCCGGCCTTATCCTTGTGGATAGGGGTAGGATGGATCGGGTTGACTGATTCAAACCTTCTCCCTATATATCTCTTCTTTATCTCTATCTTTTCCTTGGTTTTGAAAACGGTCAAAACTAGCCCATTTTCTGCGCCTCATGACCAGCCCTTTCATCGAAGGCAACAACCTCCTGAAACCAATGGGGCCGGCCTTAATCAGTCTCTCAACACTTAGGGCCGGCCCCCTTAGTGCATAGTGGCGCATGGTTTGACCAAAACGACCTTATGTCACTAGTTGGCCGTTCCTCGTGTACGAGACTTTGCAAGGCACACATAAGTGAAGTGCACCAGTGATTTCACTATTCTCTGAGGTTCCCATAGGGTGCCCCTAGTGAAGTCAACTAGTCAACTCGCAACATGTCCCGGTGCATCACACCCATGTGGCAAAGTCCACTTATGACAAGGAATTGCTATATGCGTCTCTGTACTAACCTAGGGTTTCCCCTTAGTGCACACATGTTGCTACACATCTACCGTGCACTAGTGCAAAGCACTCACGGAGCGTATGCTTGGATTTCTCGCTTCCTCTAACTACGTTCTGTGTTTCGAGGAGATGGTATAAGAACCGTACATAATGTCGATAAGGTGGAACCTTCAGGGACCATGGTTCATGGCTTTCAACTTAGACTCGATCGACACACTACCCGAGTGTACCATCGATCCTCTGAGTCCGAGTTAACCTGCGTAGTCACCCAGAGTGCGACGCAGGCTGCACTCCAATTCCCCCGGACTTACTATGTTCTCCCTCATACCCCTGCTCTCCGCTTAGTATGGTAAACTCGCTGTCCCTCCATCTGGTGCCATGATGCAACTCGAGCGGTGGAGAATACCGTCAGACTCGAGTGCTTATATGACTCGGTTCCTTCCAGGTTGACCACATACATCGTACCTCCGATTACTCTTTCGAGCAACTGGATCCGTCACCAGTCCAACTGATGACCACCTGGCCAGGGTTTAATACGACGTAGGCCAGACCAAGGAATGCACCTCCCGTTAGGGGTGTGGATAGCCTGCAGGAGTGACACGCTGATGCAACGCCAGTCGGGTAACCCAGTACACCGTGGTTTTGGATCACTGCATCCGGATCCTCACACATTGGTGCGCCAAAGCACCACACAACTGGTTAGTCCACCAGACATGGTTCCTCAGGGTTAGGACCGTTTTACCCTAAGCAGAAACACGGTTTAGTGCACCGATATCTGCTCATCGATCTGTGCACTGTGTTCGTTCCGTTCGGCCACAGACACTGTGCCTGGTAATGACCGTGGTGGAGACACCCACGCTCTGTCATCCCAATAGCTTATCCTGATAGGACGACCAACCCTAATCAGAGCTGTGAACTTATTTAGGTTACATGGGACCAGTCCCTTGAGTCTCCCACTTAAGTGGATTACCATGTAGCCATGGCTCTCTGTTCTGTAATCAGAACACGTACTGAGGTACGTACCAATATGCAATCCTATACTATCAACCATACATAGCTAACCTATACGTTTTTACGAGCTGTAGACCTCACCAATTCTAACACATTGAGCCTATCGGAGTCACTGTCTAGAAGTTTGAAAATGAACTCAATTGGTAGTTTGGGATTGACCGACAGTTCAAAAAGTGGTTCGGCCATCGGAACCCTAAAAAACAAAACTATGAATCAAATCCGAAACAAAGGGATATCTCACCCTAGAAACACGCATATCACCGGAAGGTAAATCAGAAGAAAAAAATAAAAAACTGATAGATGGAGATTGGATTGAGCGTAGCCGGACTGCCCCTTCCCTCCAGTCGATGGAGCCCGACTGCCAGAGGAGATCGGGCTGACCGTCGCCTCCTCATCGTAGAACTCGTAGGAGGACTTAAGGAGTGAGGCCTGCTGGACTAGAGGTGGAGGGGAGGGAGGGGGAAAGGCTCAGGTTCAACAAAACCCTAAAAGAACGACGAGCCCTGAGCTTAATTGCTAATATTAGATATGGCAATGATTTTCAAGAACAATAACTAGCTTTAATATATGTTTAGTAACTTTTATGATGAAAGCATATTTGTTTGTGGGTATCCTCCAGAATAATTATTGTGGGTGCGGTTTTTCGGGATGGCCACGCCCACAACCGATATTGTCTATTCCTTTGGAAGTAACAACTTGGGAGTTTTCTTTCTTCTCCTCTCTCTCCTTTCTCTCTTAGGTTGATGAGCCAGGAAGAAGGATGCACATCGGGGGCTTAACCTCTGTGGAGTTTGAGTGCTTGGCTAACGCCTCTGGCTTCTGGCTCTGCTCTCAAGAAGATCCAAGGCCCCTAAAATGGGTGCCCTCAGGTGGTTCTTCCTGTTCTTGGTGGAGGGGTATTTTGATAAGAGGGATGATAAGAGACAAGAGAGTGAAAAATGGGTGATTGTTTCACGTAAGTGGGCTAAAAGTCTTTACCTGTAGGTTTACAAAGGACCAGCCCCCTTTTTTAGTAACCCTACCCCTCCTTTATAGAAAAAGCTGGAGGAAAGAGGCTATTATTATGGGATACATGTCTCCCATGTGTGGTTCTTTTATTGGTTACAAGCTCAACCAATCTCTCTTGGACAATTGTCCTTTATGGGTCGTTGTTAGAGCTCGTGCCATGGGTCCTTCAAGGTGTCATTCCGTGAGACATTGGCATCCTCAGAGTGTTGCTACTCCTCCTTTGGGTGAAGCTGGTACATGTCGCCTTTGGCTTGGACTAGGGATCTTACTGAGAGGCTTCTGTGGAGAGCTTGCCTCTTATGGGGGTGCCTTTGCTTCTGGTGTCTCTCTCGTTCATTGCTTGGGCGACTCTGGGATAGTTGTAGCTAGGTCCTGAAGAATTGTGTTGTTCACTGCTTGCCTTCACCACTTTACTCTTTGGAGTCTTCACTTTTTGAAGTTTTAGACTTGGTGCCGAGTGAGGGGGTGTATATTTTATGTACCCATATTTACAATAACCATTACCATAACCATCAAGCCATGTCCCATCTAGTTGGAGTCAGCTAACTTTATGAATCATTATTTACCATTCATTTATGTTTAGAGATATATGCATGTGTTGTCAAAAATAGTTTTTCCATGTCTTTTTTTAACAACTTCCATCAAGTTTATCCTAGGTATTTCCCTTCTCCTTGGACATTCTGCAATAATATGAGACACTGCTTATTGGGGTCGCCTCTGCTCTACGCCCTACATGCCCAAACCATCTTAATTGATTTTTCCTTATCTTGTCATCAATTGGTGTCACTCCAACACTTCCTGTAATACACTCATTTCTCACTCTATCCCTTCTAACTTTTCCATACAACCTCATCTCTGTTGTGCTCATCATTTGTATATAAGTTTTTAATTTGAGTGACATGGCTTATAGAAGATTAATGCATTAAAACATATAACCTACAAATAATTATTATATTAAATATATACAACCAAAAGATATATGCTTGTAAAAGAAAGGCGATGAAATAGTTATTAAAAACCAAAACTACAAAACTGGATAAATAAAGTTTGTTTTACATAAGACACAATCAAGTCAATAAGAAAAATCTATGAAAAAGCAAGAGGAAGGAGGGAGGTGAGAGAACTATTTTGGCAGTAGGTAGTCTTTTCTAACCCATGAATACTCTAGGCTTGTTATCGCTTACAGGGTCGATCTTATCCTTGCTTGTCTTAATTTTGAACCAATATGTGAGGGAGTATATGTAAATCCTTTATTGTTGTGTCAGCAGTTCAAGATCATTAGCAGATTCGACAGTCCGTCACATGGCTTTAGATGCTCACTTGAGAGAGTCGTGCGATGTATGGATTTGCAAGGGTAGATAGGATGTCTCGATTGCATCGTTTTGTGTGCGTTTGCATTGTTTACATTATTCATACTTTCTGAGGATTTAAACATGGTTTTAAAATAATTTTTATTTCTTGAATATCATGTTTTAAAACAAAATATATTTTCATTCTCAAAAATTAGAAAGTTGGGTTTGTCATATGCATAATAGAGCGATTGATATTGATATATTCAATGGGATTAGAACTAGTTAGCTTAAATGGAGAGGATCTCCATAGGTGTTTTATGATCGACGAAACCTTTAAGATTTACGGATAAATTTTACAAGATAATAATAAGGCCCATAGCCATAAAGAGAGGGCAAGCTTATAAGATGAGCCTGATAGAGATGAGGATATTGCTGCGAATGTTGGTAAACAAAGAGAGATAGAATGAGTAATGAGTGTATTATCGAAATTGTTGAAGCGGCACCGATCAATATACTTAATGAGATTTTTTTTATATTTTGATATTGTGGGCGCCAACTGAACATGTGCACAAAGTGATTTGAAGTTCTCTGACCTTCGGATCAAACATCAAACCAGCTTCTCTCAACATCCACAAACTATCTCCGACAACCTCTTCATGTTCTCCGTCGAGCTCCCGCTGGGACCGACAGCTCTCGTCGTCTTCGCCCTCAATGCCCGCATCTTCTCCCTCATCTGTCCCCCCTCATCCTCCCTCAAAACCATGTTTAAAGCGCTCACTACTGCCCCCCCCGTCACTGCCTCCCCGTCGAACCCAACTATGATCCCCAGCACCTGCAATACCGTCCGCCTGTTCATCCGTTGGTCCCTGAAAAAGGGGCGACACACCATCGGCACCCCGATCGATATGGTCTCCAGCACCGAGTTTCAGCCATAGTAGGTCACGAAAGCCCCCACTGTGGGGTGTGCCAGGACCCGCACCTGGGGGTCCATGGTGTTGAGCTTCGAGTCCATCGCGTAGCGGAACACGATGAACATAGAAGCACCATGGTGCAGACGACCACCGACAAGACCGAGATTATAAAGAAAGAACAAGCAGAACACCCAAGAAAATTCTGGCAACGACCGATCGATGGATTTACTAGTATGGAAAAAACCCGAGTACAATTACAATTGCCTCTACCCAATCCCTCATACACCCACAAAGAGATCCCACCTCGAGAGAAGAGAACCCGCAGCCCTATACCCCTTGGAACAAGAAGAAACCCTTCCCGAAACCCCACCGAACTCCAATAATTTCCTCTCCCTCTCCCTTGATAATGGTTACCTTCTAATCTCTCCTTTAGGTCTCTCTTGTACCTTTGAGATAATCCATTATACTCTAGGTTCGTCCTAGGACATCCCTTTTATAGGGTTGCATTTGTATTCGACTTGGAGAATGAGTCATACGAGAAAACGCAGACCAAAACGCGTCACTCGCGTGCTGTCAGCCATAGTCGTGCACACGACCTGGGGAGGTCGTGCGCACAAACTGACCTATCTTCTCGCTCGATAATTATGTCGATGCCAGTCGTGCGTACGACCTAGACCAGTCATACGCACGACTCTTCCTGCCCGACCCTTCTCCACTTAGTGCTCTGTCTTTTACCGTTTCTTCGTGCACGAACCTTGGAGTTTGTATGCGGCTTGTTTGGAGCCACATCTTCAATAATCTCCACCTTGGCTTTATAATAAGACATGAATACCTCCACGGACCAAATCTGTATCTCTTTGTGCTGTAAATCCATCTCCTGATCATCGTCGCCGCCTTTGCCCCCACACCGGGAGCCCAATCACCGAACTTGGTGATTGCCCAAGTCTTTTGACTTGACCGACCTCTTGATCAACCTCACCCCTGAGCATGCTCCACCTACACCCTTGTTCTTTATCGAACACCGTGCATGTGACGCTGCTCTCCTGACTATTGTCATGATCAAGGAGGCTCCAACTGTCGCCCGTCGACGACTCCGCCGTAGACCATGGCCCTTGATTCGCTCTGTGATGCTTCCCGTGCCCATCGCTCCTGAGCCATTGCCCGTCGGCCAATGCTCGAATATCTTCTGCACTACAGGTGTGCCCGCAGCTGAGTACGCTGCTACCATGACCGTCATTGCCTTTTTCCCACCATCCGTCGACAGCCACCACACCCTGCTAGACCGCAGGTATGCCCGCGGCCATGCCTGTCACAACTGCGCCCATCAGTGCCCATATTGCCCATTGGCGATCCAAACCGGTGCCCGTCGGCACCTCCTCTAGTCTTTCATTGGCAACCCACATCAGTCCACTCGTCGGCGGTTGAACACGATGCCGTTGGCGACTCCCATGCCATCGAGGTGCTCCCCCTTGATCCCGAAACCTACACATATCGTGCCATCATGACTTGTCGTTGTGATCTGTCAAGCCGGGGAGTAGGTGCCTTGAGTGCACCTACCTCTCAGCTAACGCCATCGGTGTCTCGAACTACCCCAAGGAGGAGTCGCTCGACCACAACCTCCCACTCAAAGATTCCTCTGAAGACCCGAACCACTCGGAGAGCACTGGACCGTGCCTCTCCCCACTGTGCCCTTCGCCTAGGGCGTCGACCGTCGTTACTAACAAGCCTCCGGGGGGGGGGGGGGTGCTATATCGCAAACTCTCCCCGAGCCTCCAGCTTCCTTCTTAAGTGCCGCTCCGGGGTCCTCTGTTGCATCGCATGCCGCACGTTCGTCTCGGCACCCTTTCTCGGTCTACCTTGCTTTATGTCATCGAACTAGAGCCTCCCTGGATCCCCCAACAATAGCTTTGATACCAATTTTTTGAGATCCGAGGCTCTCACACAGCAGAACACGATGAGCACAGAGTCATCACGGTGGAGACGACCACCGACAAGATCGAGATAATAAAAAGAACAAGCAAAACACCCAAAAAAAATTTCGGCAACGACCGATCGATGGATTCACTAGTATGAGGAAAATCCGAGTATAATTACAATTACCTCTACCTAATACCTCATACACCCACAAAGAGATCCCACCTTGAGAGAAGAGAACCTGCAGCCCTATACCCCTTGGAACAAGAAGAAACACTTCCTGAAACCCTACCGGTCTCCAATGGTTTTTCCTCCCTATCCCTTAGTGATGGCTACCTTCTAATCTCTCTCTTAGGTCTCTCTTGTGCCTTTGAGATAATCCATGATACCCTAGGTTTGTCCTAGGACCTCCCTTTTATAGGGTTACATTCATATCCGACTTGGAGACGGAGTCCCACGTGAAAACGCAGGCCAAAATTCATCACCCGCGTACTGCTAGCCGCAGTAGTGTGCACGACCTGAGGAGGTCGTGCGCATGAACCGACCTGTCTTCTCGCCCGATAAATATACCGATGCCAGTCGTGCACACGACCTAGACCAGTCATGTGCACGACCCTTCCTCGCCGATCCTTCTCCCCTTGGTGCTCTGTCTTCCACCATTTCTTCGCGCATGAACCTTGGAGTTTGTATGCGGCTTGTTTGGAGCCACATCTTCAACACATGGCACAACCATCCCCCGCCCCTTGGTCCGGTCGGCAGGTGCTTCCGTAGTCCCTCCTTCAGTGACCACAGGAACGGGGCACCGCACGCCTCTATCCCCTTCGCCAGCTTGGCCGGTGGGAGCGACATGATCATGCCGACGTTGGCGTAGGCCACCGATGCCGCCCCCTGGCGGTCGAGCCAGGGCAGGCAGCCGGCCGCATCGTCGGGATTGGCCGACGGTGGAGCCAGGAGGTTGGTGGGGCCCACTGGGAGGTAGTGCTTGAACACGGCCTTCAAGGTGGTGTCGGTAGCGGGATCCATGCCCACAAAGGTATTCAGGTCAAGGGCGGCGGTGGGGGGCAGCTGCTCGGCCATGCGATAGAGGAGGAGGGAGAATCCAAATTTGAGGTGGCCGAAGACGATGCCTTCCGGGAGGTCTCCGACTCGCATGACCGAGAGGCTGGGGATGAAGTGCATGGTCTCGTCTGCTATGCCGGGGATCACTGACATCGTAGACATTATTGTTAGTTCAAAATTCAGAGGGTGACACTATCATGCTCTGGTCGGACTTTTCTTAAGGCCGGTTCAGTGAAAGCATTCACTTGACTTGACCCGACTCGAGTCAACCTCTAGTCTAAATCTAGTTGGAAGCTCTTACTACCTTGTTCCCCAATGCCAATGGTATGACGGAGTAAGTGAGTGTGGAGGTGCGCCAAGAGGCTGGCGGGCCCACCGAGCCACATCGGGACCCATGGCACCCCATCTCCTTTGCCACGTCGACGTCGGCCGCCACTGACATGAAAGCGTCGCTTACCAGACAGCTCACCCTCGCACCACCGGGCCCCCTCGCCGTCGCCGCAATCCCCTCCAGTAGGTTCACCGGGGCCGCCCGCAGGAATAGCGCGATCTGTTCCTTGATGTTCACAGGAGGAGGCGATGAGCACCCGTCATGTAATGACCGACATTCTAGGGTGTTTTCTTCTAGAGCAACCCAGTTTTATATAATATTATTTTAATATCTTTGATGGTGATGCTATTGGTTGTGCTTGAGCGGGACCACGCAGTGGGTCCCGGGTACGAGTCGCAGGGTTGCATCTAAGATGTAGTTACACGAGCATGTGGGCACGTGTATCGAGGCAGGGCATGAACGTTCTTTTTATATAATATAATTTTAATAATAAACAGATACTGTGGTGGGTCTGTCAGACCCGGCGAGGTTCGTGACCCAGCGCGTCTTGACGCGACCTAAGTTAAGGGCGAGTCAGACTTGACGCGAGTCGAGTGCGAGTCGGGCTCGACATTATTAGAAAAAAAAAAAAACCAAAAGCCTAAACTAAAAACCCAACCCAACCCAGCCCAACTCCCTCCCTCGCTCTCAATCTCTCTCTCTGCGTGGTGATTTAGCGCGCCGGAGAAGAAGGAGGAGCAGCCGGCCGGAGGAAGATTGCATCCGGAGCCGACGATCCCCGGCACTAGGTCGGCCCTCCCCCCTTCATTTTTTCCTATTCTTTTCTTTGGTACCGTCCAAACCAGCCCCCTTTTTCCTTTCCCTTGTTTTTCTTTGGTGCGATGGTGATCCGACCAACCCCGGACCCCTGTGGCCTTGCCTTCGATGCGGCCATGGCTGTTGGCCAGGTAGCTTGTGGCTGTGCAGCCGACGAAGCCAGCCCGGTGGCCTCCGTCTTGTTGTAGCCATGGCTGCCTCTGGCTAGATAGCCGGCAAGGCCCGACCCGACCTTTGACTGCGATTTAGTGCAGCAACGCCTTTTCGCGTGTTGATGTCATCGGTTTGAGGATTGACGATCGAACAGTTGTGGACCAAGTGCCACCCCACCATTAGGGAACCTCACCCTGTCTTTCGGACTCGGGCTGACAACCCACAAGTAAATAGTCATGACTAACCTTGGTGCTCGATCCACTCTTGATATGTGTCGCATCCCTTGACGCTTCTGGTGCTTGATCGCAGTCGACTTACCCTTATTTGGGCCGACCCGACTTGTCAACACTTTGCTCGTGGTACCAAAAGACTCTTCAGAGCAAGAAAACATATTTATAGTAGCACGTGGTATTCGGTTGCCTAGACGAGTGTCATAAAATGTGTCCTTTTGTATGCTAATGGACCAACACCTAAACCATTAAATCAACCAATGTCGAGATCCGACAGGATAGTGTGTGATGGTCACCGCCAATCCGAGTCTAGACTCGGAAGGCTTGTAGGTTATAATTGTGTATGTAGATCTAGCCCCTTAAGAGCCCACACTTGAGGTTAGCGGGCCCGATCTCCTGGGGTCACGCTGGCCTCAGGGTTGATAATACCTATATGGGTCCAATCACCTTGTGCAGTTGTTTGCGCACCAGACCTACCCCCCTTGGTGGCAACGGTGCGCTACTTAGCGGCCTAGGCTGACAACTAGTATAATTCCCGTGCAAACCCTTCATTTGATAGATCAAGCTCGACCGTGATCGGCTTTGTCGATTTCGCCATTGACCGACCCGGTTATGACCGTTTGGTCGGACTAGTGCTATTGAACCTTAGTATGACCCTTGGCGTTGACAACGCCGACTAACCGAAATGGTGCCTTTGGAGCATTATTTTGTGTGCCGGTAGACCAGCATCCAACGATGCCTAAATTTCTCGACTCGGCCAACTCGGGCCTAAACCCATATTACTTTGTAGCAAGCAATGACCTTAGCCTGCTGTGTTTATTTGACAGTTCGGGGCTGTGTCAACCTAGTCAGAGACGGAGCAGAGGTTGCCTAGCAGAAGCCCACCAACCAGGTGACATCTACTTTCCTTTTCGTGATCTTTGATAGTGGGAAATGAGAACAACTAGGGTATGTGTCCATAACACTACATGCGGGTACTGCTGGGCATCGCCGCATATGGTCAAGTGGATCCCTCCTTGCATGCGGAGTCACGAGTTCGGTGACGCATGCTTTAAATAATTATTGCATGAACACCGCAATTAAGCATTCCCTTAAATTAAACTGTAATTTGAGTAAATAATGATTATCGGGACCCATCCTCCTAAAAGGAGTGGCAACCCTACTATACTGGTTTTGGGGGAGCGTAGGTCTAATCGCTTTAAGAGCGATATGACCTTTAGCTATAGCATTGCTATGGGTTGCGAGAGCAGTGCGGAGCCAGAGTTAAACAGTTGAAAATCATTAATTATCATATGTACTTTTTTATCTGTTCCAATATATATATGTAAAAATAATTATTTACTGTGTTGAGCATTTGATACTTTGTTAAAATGGATGAAATTGATAATCTGTCTTATAAGAAGATTGGGATCCCATGCGCGCAAGGGCCATGAACCACCCTGCGCGCACAGCTGAAGATCAGTAGGCTAAGGGGTCACGGGCAAGGATTGTGGTAAAGCAAATAGGAGGTGCTCTCGAGTAGGGATTGGCCTAGCAATTCCTATCCTGGGTAATTGAAGACCCTAAAGAAAGCAAGTTGGGCGATAGAGCTCCACCGTGAAAGACGTGAACCCCTTATGATCATATGGGTGATTTTGTGCATGGTGTTGGAGGATGCACGGTGAGAGAGTTGGCCCTCTACATCGAAATAAAATACCCTATAGTAATGCCCGACCGGGGGCAGGATGAACAAAATATTCGGGATTCACATTAGGATAGATGTTTTATAAGATTGCTAATTAACAACTATGGAATCTTAATATTGGATTATGGAATTGAAGAGCATGATAATCTAGTGACATTTAGATGATCATTTTAATTTATTAGTTCATTAATAATGTAAAATATTGAATAAACTTTATGTTAGACAATTTAGTGACAGTAGGTATTGCACGAGAATATAGACTGCTGGTAGGATTAGGTTATCCTTCTGTAAATATTAATAATATGTACTAAGCCTGCTAAATATAATTTAATTCAATTAGATCGGTTGTCTCATATTATTAAAGGCTACGAGGATGTCACTAGCCATTAATTTGGCTAATCTCTCAATTTCCCATTGGGGGCTACTCTTTCCTACGAGTAAACTCTCCTGCAGGTACGGAGGTTCAGATGTAGCAGTGGGAGGCCAGAGACGGAGTTAGAGTCACGGTAGTGTCTTATCTTTAGTTTGTCGTCTTGTAGTCTTACTTTATTTTGGCAATGTAATCGACTGGATTATTATTAGAGTTATCTAGTTTCAGTGTTTTGTGGTACTTAGTGGCAATGATCCAGCTGAATTCTTTTGGATAGGCCTCTCCTCAAGGTCCCAAGCCTAGGTAGATCACAATGAAAATATAAGAAAAAGAATTGACCTAATTGACTAACTAGTAGATAGGACCTTTGAACCAGTTCACTGAGTGTCAGGGAGTGGGTGAGATTCCTAGCTCGCCGTCAGAGGCTTGAGCCTCATGCTCCCTTAAGAGGGACTTCTGTCAGCATGTGGGACATCGACAGGCCACACATGCTGAGAGGATAGCCCGGTTGAAGGTCGAGCGTGGTCATCTCTATCGAAAATTTTTAGCTCACTCGGTTTCCTCTTAATAAAATGTATTTTTTTTTTAAAAAATAAGGTTTACAATACCCCTTGCTTCTCTCTACTTTCTTTTAAATAAAATGTTTTCATATATATATATATATATATATATATATATATATAGGGGACGGGGAGCCTGGACCTCAGGTGTAGCGTGAACGCTGCACCTGAGGCTCTGCGCGCGCCAAGTGTCCGAAATCGGGAGATCGAAAGCCGCGCGGGGAGTAAAGACCGCAGGTAACAGCTGCAACCGTTTGATCCCGTGCAGCACACCCGATCGATTCAATCGATCGCCAACTCCCGTGCAGCCCAACTCCCATCCGTTCGATCGATTGGATCGAACGGATGGAAATCTTTTTCGCTGTTACTGTAGCGGCTACAGTAACAGCGAAAAAAAATTCCATCCGTTCGATTCCAATCGATCGAACGGATGGGAATCGAATTAATACACATATGGGCCGGTCGATTCCCATCCGTTCGATTGATTGGAATCGAACGGATGGAATTTTTTTTCGCTGCTACTGTAGCCGCTACAGTAACAGCGAAAAAGATTTCCATCCGTTCGATCGATTGAATCGAACGGATGGGAGTTGGGCTGCACCGGAGTTGGCGATCGATTGAATCAATCGGGTGTGCTGCACGGGATCAAACGGTTGCAGCTGTTACCTGTGGTCTTTACTCCCCGTGCGGCTTCCGATCTCCCGATTTTGGACATTTGGCGCGCGCAGACCGTCAGGTGCAGCGTTCACGCTGCACCTGAGGTCCAGGCTCCCCGTCCCCATATATATATATATATATATATATATATATATATATATATATATATATATATATATATTCCTTGTATCTCCCTCCTTATTCTTCTTCTTTATTTATGAGAGAGTAGAAGCCTTGTGAAAAGCCCTTCTTAGTGTAGGTAGTTGACTAAACCCTAAATCCTTTGGTTTTTCTCACCTCACACCCTAGGGATCGGTTCCAGATTTCTGGGGCGTGACACGTCAGGTAAGCGTAGAACCGGAGGTTCCTGATCTCGGCGGCAGCCAGGGCTAGGTAGGTAATGGACCAGGTGGTGCTGAGGAAGGAGAATGACGCGCCGGGGGCCGCAACGGTGAGGGCCCGTGCAAGGGCTAGGAGTGCATCCGGGTAGGAGCTGCAGGGGAAGGCGAGGAGCGCCGTGCGATGGGGCGCCAGAACGGTTCGCGGGGGTGCCCATGCTTGCCGGCGCATGTTAGTGGGTGAGCCCTACATAGGTTCTCTTTCGCGTTCGATTTAAGCTATTTATTAGTATGAAACCCGGGCAATGCCCGAATGTGCTTGATGCACGCTATTTGGCAAAGACGACATCGCAACTGTTCGAAGAAGTGTGAAATCTGAAGTGAGTGTGATTCACTTGTTAGAGAGAGAGAGAAAGAGAGAGAGAGAGAGATTAACATCAAATGACAAATAAATGCCATTAAATGAAAATTTATCATCTTTATGGTAGGTTTTTAAATGGATTTAAAAGAGAATCGCGTTCACACACGGAAGAAGAATTCTAGCTCTTTAAAAGATGTTCACGTGTCACAACACGGGAGAGAGGCTTCCATTTTAGTATAGATACTAGACACGACACGAATTCGACCCGACACGACCCATTGCCACCCCTAAGTGAATGTGATTCACTTGAGAGAGAGAGAGAGAGAGAGAGAGAGAGAGAGAGAGAGAGAGAGAGAGATTAACATCAAATGACCATTAAATACCATTGAATCAAAATTTATCATTTTTATGGTTGGTTTTTAAATGGATTTAAAAGAGAGTCGCGTTCAAACACGAAAGAAGAATTCTAGCTCTTTAAAAGACATCCATGTGTCACAACATGGGAGAGAGGCTTCCATTTTAGTATAGATATATAGATATGCGATGAGTAGCTTTAAATGCGTGATAGTTGGCAGCTTCATGGGGGCCGATAAACGGTGGAGATAGAGAGCAGATGATGAACGGATGGTCTGAAAGCGATCTCAGAGGTGCAGATGATAAACGATGTGAAGTAGGTTTTCATAGGTGTTTTGCGTACGTCCGCAAAATGTTTGGGAAGAGGAGCTGGTTAAGAGAATGTGGGGACGTGGCGATACGTGCGATGCACGTTAGAGGTTAGGGTTTCCTGACCTACACCGACATACATTAATGATGCGTAGGGGAGTCAAACAGGGATACCCGCTTTCCCCATTTCTGTTTATCCTGGCGGTAGACATTTTTGAAGCGATCATCAAGCGAACAGTGCGAAGTGGCCTGATCGGTGGGATCAAGGCAGATTCCTAGGAGGTCTCTAATCTTCATTTCGCAGATGACACCATGCTATTTTCTGGCTGCTAATCGCGCTCAGGCGGTAGTCCTTAAGGTCCTTCTCTGCTTCCGGTTGTCTTCCGAACTAAGCGTCAACTTTGCAAAATCTGCCATTTGTTATCTGGGTGGGAATCTTGAGCTGCCGTCTGATCTGGCGTCGATCCTCTAGTGCAGGCTGGGTCCATTCAAATATCCGACGCTTCCGATTTTCGACAGCAAGCTCACGCAGGAGCACTGGATGGAGATCATCCATAAGCTAGAGCGGTGCCTCTCTAGATGGAAGGGGAATCAACTTTCCATTGGAGGAAGGCTAACTCTGGTCAACTCGGTCTTGTCTTCCATCCACACTTACTTTCTCTCCTTCTACTACCTCTCGGTATGGGTCATCAAGCGGATTGATAGACTTCGTCAAAACTTCCTTATGAGGAGGCCTTCGGGTACCTTGGGCTCCTATCATCGATCTTCTCGCTTGGGGAAGTGCTTGCAAATCCAAAGAACAAGGGGGACTGGGGATCATTAATCTTCAGAATTTCAACTTGGCCATGCTGGGGAAGTGGTGGTGGAGACTGCAGAACGAGGTAGGGGATATCTAGCGGGGGGTGGTAACATCCTGATTTAGGCGGTTCTTCCCAGTACAATCGTGTTCGCGCACTTCTGGCTCCATCTCACCCTTCTGGAGGGGGTCACCAAGGTAACCTCGATATTCCACTATGACAACATATTCTCTATGTGGAACGGATCGAATGTGCGATTTTGGGAGGATATTTGGATCGGTAATCTCCCCCTGCGAACGTTATTCTACAACCTGTACGGACTGGCCCAGATCAAAACGGTGACAGTACGGCCACAGGCGTCCGTTCGGGGCAGGTTGATGGTTTGGCGGCCGAAATTTGCAAGCCCGTTCCCAACGTAACACCTTCAAGAGCGTGGTCAACTTCTGGATGTCTTGGGCAGAGTTAACCTAACTTCCAAGTTGGATTCGTCGTCGTGGTGATGGACTGACTCGAGCGATTTCTCAGTTCGTAGCCTCTACGGGTTTCTGAACTTGGGGGGGGGGGGGTTCCTGCCAGCAGGCCAGGGTGATTTGGCATGCCAGATGCCCTCATAAGACGAGGATTTTTATGCTTCTCGCTTTCAAAAACCGAATCTTAACTAAGGTGAACCTGATGCAACGAAAGCACCCAGGAGTGTGTGTGTGTGTGTGTGTCAAGCTCTGATATGTGCGGACTGGCCGATGAGACTATCGATCACCTGCTCCTAGGCTGTGGGTTCTCCAGGCAAGTGTGGTTCGACTTCCTGATCAAATTGGATCTGCGCTTGCCACCGACCTCCGTTGAGCTCCTGTGGGGGACCTGGCGGTGCAAAAAGTTTCGGGGCCTCGCGAGGCGGGGGTAGGACATGCTCGACATTGAGGTCTCCTGGGCGATTTAGCTGGAGTGCAATTGTCGGACCTTTCAGGGGTGGAGCGGCCCCGCGGATAATGTTATCTCGCACATTAAATCCCTGATCCATCTTTGGGCGTGTAATGCCGCTCTGGGGCCCTGAGGTTTCCTCCTTGATCTCTGTAACTAAGCCAGTTGGGCCATCTCTGTACTCTTCCATTCTCTTTTAATAAACTGGTAGGGGTCAAGGCCAACCCCCCCCCCCCCCCCCCCCCCTCATTCTCAGAGAGAGATTTCTCAAAAAAAAAAGAAGGACGAGATACCCCCCGTCTCTCTCTCTTCTCCCACAATCCTATCTTTCTCTTTCCATTTTCCCATCTTTCCGAGCGACCGACCCAATCCCTCTCTTTTGACCATAATCTACAGCCTGACTGTCGTAGCGTCTCTGGAGATCAGCTCTGTGGGCGACGAGGCGGTGCTGCAGATCGGCTTCCGTCATTTCCTCCTCTACTGCTCGAGCTTCAGACCTTTGTTCTTATAGTTATTATCTTCATCTCTCATATGTAAACTAGAACAAGATATTTCAAAACCTTAATATATAGCACTGGCGAATCAATTCTATTATAGTGGAAGGGGATTGGAAGTGTGGAATCAGTGATGAAGGAGGGCTACCAGTCAAGTTTGAGATCAACTCCAAATATGATATTCAAGATCTCGTCTCTATTTCTCATGGTGTAGGATCAGACGAACCTGGAGAGGGTACCGTCCTTGTCCCAACTCTCTTGACTTTCTTCTAAGAGGGAAAAGCTCCTAATAGAGGTGGAAGTTGTCGAAGTCATCAGAAGAGGCCGACTTAGTTGATAGGAATTCCCCTATGAAGGATAAGGTTGTAAGTTCTTCGGACTCAAACCCAGTTTCTTGCCGCACTTGCCGGAGAGGGGCTAAGACATCTATGAGCCCTTCCCCTAACAAGCATCGGAGAGTAGAGATATCAAGCTCCAGTTCTTCAAGTAGGGAAGGGGAACGCTTTTGACATCTCAAGGGTTATTCAAGTGAGGGTTTTCCCCCAAACATTCAGAGGGTGATCCCCTTGACATTCAGAGGGTGAGAATGATCGATTCCTCGGAGAAGGTCGAGTCCGAGTGGAGCAACGATGAGGAACTCAATCTCGATAGCATCCAGGGTGATAATGCAACAACTTCCCCACTCAAGAGGCCAATCCCGAAGAGGAAGGCGTGGACCAGAGGAATTCCACTAAGGAGTTGAGCTCGAGGATTGCAGCCCAGATCGAGATTGCCAAATCTACTTTAAAAGAGATCAAAAATGGCGTCAGACATGTCAAGTTCCCAGGGAGAAGGTTCCCAAGAACTGGATGCCTACTTGGAGGAGGTTGGTTCTTTGTAAGATGCGTCTATGAGTTTCTTCGGTGAGGAGGGTGATGCTCAAACAACAGATGATGATATTCAAGATAATGTGGCCATGGAGAGACCAGGGTGGGATCCATTGGGAGCTCCTCCCAATTCTTGTAAAAACAAAGTTGTGGTTGATGAACAATAATTTTATGAGATGGTGGCCTCTTGGTTTGGAGGTACTTCGATAGGGTTAGCATCTAGGGCTCCAGACGAGATAGAATATTTCAGCTCTGGGGCAAAAGAGAAGATATGATCCAGGAAGTGGTGTTGTGTGAGGCCCTAGCCAAGACGATGATGCTCTCGAGCAATAAGAAGTGGTTTAATAGTCAATTATTGTTGGAGTTATTATTGTTGGAGCTTTCCCTTAATGTGGTTATTTCACACTCATTCCTAATTTATTAATGAGTTTTCAATCATGTGAATTGTTTACTCCCACAATTAATAGCTTCTTCCTTGATTCACTCAAATAAAGATCGGACTCTCTTTCGATTCACTTAGAAAAGCCCAACACATGGGATTTGCTAGGAAAGGAATATAAAAATCCAATAAAAAAATTAAAGCTAGTATAAAGGGATTCTAAGCAATCCAAAGGAAAGCACAAAGTATGGCAATCGATGAAATCGATCGATGCCCATCATGGAGGAAGGTACCTATAAGCCTAAGAGATCATACCTTGAAAGTTTGGCTTGAAGGGAGGAAGAATGGGAGGTGAAATCTGAAAGGGTTCTCCTTCAAGAGATAGGAAATCTTCTTAGTACTCATCTGATTTTTCACACAAAACAAAGAAAGGAAGGGAATATTTATACCCTAGATCAATCTCAATTGAAACTAGCCATCAGATCACTATTTTAGACCAAAATGGGATGACTTAATAGTCAGCCCGTGGCATAGAGAAACGACGTTTGAATGGTCAATTGGATGTGTTACCGCAACGTCTGAACGATTATTCAGTGTGAGACCCAAGAAACCCGCGGGCATGTCTTATGTGTCCGAATGGTGGTTTGGACATCCTGCTCCGTATGTTTCAAGCGCTCTGGACAAACTGTATAAGTTTTTTTTTTTTGAGAACCCCTCCTCTTAGGAGGGAGGGTTTGGCGGACCCCAACTAGAAGTCATTACGAACTAAGATAGGATACCATCACAAAAGCGGCATCGACACCCAAGGTATATAAGTTCGGATTGCCAGTTTAGGGGTTTGAACCTAGGTTCGGATTCGGATGCCCAAAACACACATGATCCGAATATGGTTCGGACCACTAGTGTAAACTTTCAACACTTAAGAAAATATAAGTGTTGGACTCCTCTCGACCTAAAATCCGATGAAACTAAAATCATTATTTAAGAATAAAATAATATTTTATTTGAAGAGACAGGTACTCAAAAATAAAAATCATTTTGAAATCACATCAAATCCTCAAAAAGTATGATGTGATGAAAAAAATATCACGTAAACCGATGTGATCGAGAAATCCTAAACTATCCTTGTAAATCCGACCTATCTCACGTCTCTTAAGTAAGCAACTAAGGCCATGCGATAGACTCCTGAGTCTTTGGATGATCTTGAACTACTGTGATGCACTTGACTGATCTTTAAGAAGACAAGCACTATCACAACCCAACATACCCAAAATTATACATAATTTCTCACACATTGGTTGAGACACACAAATTAAGCCAACAAAAATAAGACCCCACAGGTGGTAAAATTTGTTAGGGTCTTGCTAAAATTATAATTCCATACACTAAATTGGATAACTTAGATCAAAAAAAATTTATGAAATTTTTATTAAAGATGATTATCATAATAATGCATATAGATTCCTTGTATATAAGTTTGGTGCGCATTACCGATATTGTAACCAATACCATTAAGGAATATGATCTTGATGTATTATTTGAAGATATTTTTTCTATTTTTGTGCGTACTATTAAGATGGCTAATAACCACCATTCTTCTATTTCCTTAGTACAAGTTGTTGAACCTCAAGAACCAGAACCTATCGTATAAATATAAAGGTAAAAAAGAAGAAGAGTTGAAAAAAATCTTGATGATGGATTTTTTTATGTTTAACACCGAGGAAGACCCAATGACCTTTAGTGAAGCACCTTTTTGGAAATAAACCATTAAAAGTGAAATAGAATCTTTTATGGTTCTTGGGATTGGGTTATAACATATTTGTCTGCTGAAATGAATCCCATAGGATGCAAATAGATTTTCAAAATGAAGCTAAATCATGATGGATACATAGATAAATATAAGGCTAGACTAGTGGCTAATGTGTTCAAACAAAGAGAGAGTATGTACTATTTTGACACATATTCTCCTGTGTCTAGAAATACTACTACTATATGCTTATTGCACTAGCTATGCGCTATAGCCTCGAGATCCATGAAATAGATTTTAAGACAGCCTTTCAAAATGACATCTTAGTGGAGGAAATATACATGGAACAACAAGATGGATTTGTAGTTCATGGGTAATAGAAGAATGTATGTAAATTAGGTAGAACTCAAATATGGATTGAAACAATTCCTTATCCAGCGGCATGGGAAGTTTAATAGGATTATCCTTACATATCGTATTTCTATTTGTGATTTCAATAAATATGTATATTGAAAGTCTCATGCAAATTTATTTATTATTTTATGTTTTTATATCGATGATATCCTTATCTTTGAAAGTAATATTGAAAAAATAAATGGAACTAAGAAATTTTTTAGGACTAATTTTGAAATGAAGAATACTGGGATTTTAGGTGTAATTCTTAAATTAAAACTAATAAGAAATTCAGAGGATTAAAGGCTGAACCAATCTCATTGCACTGAAAATGTGTTGAAGAGATTGGTTATTTTGATTGTAAGCTCATGAGCACTTCATATGATCCTTGTATCAAGTTGAGGAATAATTATGGGGAATATGTATCTCAACTAAAATATTTCCAAGTCATTGGAAGCCTTATTGAGCAAACTGCAATGGA
Source organism: Chamaelirium japonicum (assembly GCA_947650365.1). Classification (NCBI taxonomy): domain Eukaryota; kingdom Viridiplantae; phylum Streptophyta; class Magnoliopsida; order Liliales; family Melanthiaceae; genus Chamaelirium; species Chamaelirium japonicum. The sequence continues at coordinate 25,808,105 of OX393555.1, forward strand.
CCATATATTCATTATGCTGTGGGAATATTAAGTAGATATACAAGTAACCCAAGTCAATCATATTGGACTGCCCTTAATTGATTACTAAGATATTTAAAGGGATCTATGGATTCCAGTATCATATACATGAGATATCCTACTATACTTGAGGTGTACAGTGACTCAAATTGGATATCTGATTCTGAAGATATTAAAGCAATAATTGGATTTGTATTTACTTTGGGAGGTGCAACAGTGATTTAGAGATCCTTAAAGTAAACCTTAATATAAGGTCTATCATGGAGGTTGAATTAGTAGCTTTAGAATTGATTGTGAGTGAGACAAGGGACAAATGTCCAAGCCACCTCTAGTAGAAAAGCCAATACCTTCTATACTCATTCATTGTGATAATCAAGCTCCTCTAGCAAAGTTTAAGAGCGAGAGTCACAACTCAAAGTATTCCAGACATATTTGCATTGAGGTATAAAATCACTAGAAAACTAAATTTGACTATAATCATAACATTGAGTTATGTTAGATCAGAGGAAAACTTAGTTAATCATTTGACTAAAGGGTTATTAAGAGTACAATTTTTTTATTCATCTAGTGGATGTGTTTAAAACTGATGTCATAAGTCACTATCAGAGGCAACCCAACTTTTTCCAAATAGAGATCACATGACGAATGTTTAATGGAAAAACAAGCTAATTGGTTTGATATGCTTAGTGTATTATAATATTTATACTAAAAATGTATCCATTTTCTAGGATAAAAGTGCTCACCTGCAGATCTTTAGGCTGACATGTTTCTGAATGAGATCAAGGCATATAAGGTAGGGTATAACATGATATCCTTTGTGACCATAATTTATATGAGCATGACTATGGATCACAATATATGAGAATTAGAGAGACTTGTTCTCTAGATCACTCATCAATAACAAGACACTATCGCATGACTAGAAAGAAAAACTTTGATTGAAGTAAACTTTTAACAATACTATGTTGTTCGGTATGATAAAGTTTGAGTACATACGTCTAAGTTCAAAACTTCAGTTACTTAGGACTTGCATGGATTGAATCATATCAACTAAATGCAGGTTCAAGTCTTAAAGACACTTATCATCGAAAGCATAATAAATTATTGTCTAGTGTTATTTTTGTATTTATAAAAGTTTGGATCATGTGAGGAATATTGGTTATTGGGTTTTATTTGGCCCATTTAATGGAGGCCCATATTGATTGCTTTTTGGCTGCCTTTTGCTTTATCTTTCAGTGCCAAAAGTTATTTTGATGTTTTGGACTCTAGTGGCTCAAAATTTTGAGAGGTTTCCTCCACAAGTCAATAACCATGTACGATCCAAACTTGTATTATCTTGGAGAAAAAAATCCATTGCACATGATATGAGCAACCATTCATTTAGTCCCACATTGGTCAAGGGATGTGGGGATGGTTGGTATAAAAGTATAGACTTGAGGAAGACATAAATCTTTGGACAATAGATGCAACCCATCTTGCATGTGCACACGCACACGCACACGCGCACATGCACGATGGACGATTGGGTGCTTTAGAGGTGCACTTAGCATGTATGCATCGTCGCCAAGACCTGATGCATTTATTTTTCCCAATCAAAGATGTTTTGACTGGTGCAAACTGGTGCACCAGCTGGACTGGGACTAAACTGGACTCGAACTCGGGTTGGATTGGATGCCTTTACTTCCAAATACATTTTTTAAATGAAAATATGTTTTCCAAACGAATGTGTGTTTTTGAACAATCAAGTATTATTTCCTTGGTGTCTTTTGATTTCTTTGTAATCATGATCCCTTTTTGGTTTTATTACATTATTTCATGAGAGTTTTCTGTCTACTAGAAGTCTTGTTCTTTGGACAACAGTCTTCTCCCTGAGTTCAATTCGCGAAGAGGATTATTACCAATGCACATTTTAATCATCTGGTTCGTTGTTTCTTGGGAAAAAGATTGCATGTAAACCCGATGCATGTAGGGTGGCAATATATGTTCTAAAGTTAGTGACCAGACTCCTCGGATCGATTCCTTCAATTCCTCTTATTTTTTTTTTACATGCCTTGCAATTGACAAGTTGGCCAACTAGATTACACTGATTAACCACAACCGTCCGATGCGTTTGGTGATGCGGGAAGCATCCAACGGCTCAGGTGGAGGTAAGCAAAATCAGTCTAGTTTAGAGGGGTCCCACAAAGTGGCCAATGAAGTCATCCTTCTCCCCCCCAAGTTTATTTTGGGTAGGTTTTCTCGCCCAAGCTTCTCCTTGAAATTCCTCCATTCCCTGCAATTACCTCTTCTTTGCTCCCTCCACAGAGAAGATTGCAGGCTAAGCAAGCAGACCCTGTTCTTCACTAAGTCCTCTCTCTCTCTCTCTCTCTCTCTCTCTCTACATCTCTCATCTGGCTCTGTTCTTTGTGGAATTCTTATTGCAGGGAACAGGGTCCTGCCCTGCCGATCTGAGTTCCCTCCCAAAGGATCCAGATCCTTGGATCCAATCCAAGCGATCGAACCATGGGCATCCTGTTCACCAGGATGCTCTCTTCCCTCTTCGGCAACCGGGAGGCCCGCATCCTCGTCCTCGGCCTCGACAATGCCGGAAAAACCACCATCCTCTGTATCCCCTCCCTCCCTGCTGTGTTCCCCCCCCCCCCCATTTTTTTTTTCTTGTATGAAGGCTTGTAATTTGTCTCGTATATGTTGCAGATCGGCTTCAAATGGGGGAAGTAGTCTCCACGATCCCAAGTGGGTCTTCTCCGCCTCCTTGATTCCTCATCTGGGTTACTCAAATTTCTGTGATTTGGGCTTTGTTAGTCACTGCATTTTCTTCTGTTCTTGTTCTTGTACAGCGATCGGGTTCAATGTGGAAACCGTGCAGTACAACAATATAAAGCTCCAAGTTTGGGATCTGGGTATGTCTTTCCATTTTAATTTTGATCTCTTCTTTGGATTATTTTCTTAGAAATTGCGCCCCTTCTTCATGCAATGCAAACTGATGGGTGTTTATTTGAAGAAGTTGGAATGAATTTGAATATTGACATTATAATCTACAGTGGTGTTATAGCTATTCTGTTGTTATTTTCTTCTTTGGTCGGAAGTTTGTTTGGATCTTAACTTTTGAATAGAATGTCGTTCACATTGTTAATTATCGCACATGAGACATGTTGGTATTCCTCCCCCCCCCCCCCACCTGGTTTATGTAGGACTTATCAAGAAACTATATGCAATGAACTTGTTGATGGTGGATGCATTCGAGAAGTTGGGTTGAAAACGACGTTTAGCTACTTCATAACTTTTGTTACTTTTTGGATAAGATAATTGAGATTTTATTGGGTGTGAGGTTGTGAACTTGATGACTAGTGTGCTTTTGACTCCAATCATCTTTTTTCTTGCACTACAGAGTTGCCATATAGTTTGAGAAGTGCAAGAGTAGGGTTTTGCAGAATGAGAAGAATAGGTTAAGTGTAGGTGAAGTAAAAGGAGGGAAGAAATCCACAACCAACCGAAAACGAGTTTAGTTTGATTTATCATTAGAACTGAAATACAATACTTTTTTTTTTGAGAATTTAAAAAAGTTGCGTTAGAAGGATCAGATAGGTTTCGAACCCATGACCTAACCCAAACCCAACCAAGTCCTGACCACTAGGCTAACTCATATATGGACTTGAGCCTTGGTAGCCAGGAAACATAATTTTAGTCTAACTAGTTGGTTCAACCAAACTTATCCTAACTGCAAAACTGAAACTATCACTAATCATAGCCATAACTATCAAGCCGTGTCCCATCTACTTAGGCTCGGTTTTATGAATCCTTTTTCGCCATTCATTTTTGTTTAGGGCTATATCCGTTGTCAATGATAGTTTTCCCTTGTCTTTCAAACAGCTTCCACCAATGTTATTCGAGATCTCCTCCTCCTTGGACCTTCCACAGTAATCTGAGACCCTTTCTTAATCGAGGCTTCTTCTGCTCTACGTTGTGCATGCCCAAACCATCTTAATATGTTCTCTATTATCTTGTTCCAACTGATACCACTCCAATATTTCCTCTAATACACTAATTCCCCACTATATCCTCCTAGTTTTCCACACATTGACCTCAACATCTTCATCAATACCATGCTCATCTTATGAGTTTGAGCTATTTTTAATGGTCAACATTTTGAACCATATAACATTGTGGGCCTTATTGATTTCTTGTAAAATTTACCCTTAATTCTTAAAGGCATGCCTCGATCACATAACACTCCTGAAGCTTCTCTCTACTTCATCCAATCTGCTCTAATCTCATTGGATATATCATAATCTCTCTCCATCTTTTGTATGATAGACAGAAGATACCAAAAACACTCACATTGTGGTATTTCTTGGCCACCAATTGTGAAATGGGTTTCATAATCATTATTATTACCATTATAATTGCACTATGTATATTCCATTTTAGTTCCACTTATTTTTTAAACACTTATCTTCCAAAGTCTTTCTCCACAATTCCAATTTAGTGTTTAAACCCGATCCTTGTCTCATCGACTAACACTATATTATCTGCAAATAATATACACCAAGGTACTTCTTGAATATTAGCAGTGAGGTCATCAATCTCAATAATAAAAAGATAAACTAAAACTGCGACTAAACGAAACAAAAAGACATCTACATTCATAGTCCCTCTATGCCACTTTTAGGCCCTCCTAATTTGGTCAAACATGAGTCCACAAAGTATTTGTAACACATCCGAAAGATGCTTCTCCTTAAGGCACTCCAGAGCCATAATATAAGCCTAAAATAGACTCTTGGAATTTATGCCCTCTAAATTTTTGGCTGTTACACTATAAGACAGTTGGACATTTATTATTTTAATTCTACAATAATCCTAGCCATCTATATAAGACTTTCTCAAATTTTCAAGAACACCACTATGGACAGAAATTTAAATCTAAGGTTTAAAAAAAAATTAGACTTGATCTTAACATATAAATAATGAGCAATATCATTCACTTTTGTTGCACAGATCTCGTGTCCTTGAGATCAAATTAGACTTGATCTCAACTTATATCTAACAAGCCAAATAATTCACTTTCGTTGCATGAATGTTGCTTTACATCCATACAATGCATGCATAAAAGAAGTGGAGCCTGATAAGTAGAAATTATTTTCACTCTTCTGTATTCTATTCGAGACTAATGGACTCTACTTCTGTCTATCTTGTATGAAATGACGACTAATACCAAATATCATGACGGACCCTGACTTTAAGATCGACACTGTAACATGGCTTCGAGGAGGAACACATAACTTATACAAAGGATTGATGCGAAAGGAGAATAGCGAGCATTCGCCTGAGAGATTACTTGATTGAGCCTACACAGTACACGATGCGGAAGACGCCACATGCTTTGATGGGCCAGGCTAAATAAGATGGTAGATCACTCATGTACGCTACACAGACGAATATTTTCAAGACCTAGTTGATGGTTAGCGCAAGATTCAATACAAATCCTGTTCATGGAAACAAATCAGCTATGCTTGTCAATTTTGGATTCAAAATTATGCTCGTGCACGTCTCCGTATTTTGGCTGTAACTTTTTGCTCAGATATCCAATTAAGACAAACTTGGATTCATTGGAAAGCTAATTCAAAGATTTACAAGATTGCCTATCACGAAGATTTTCAAATTTGACCTTTTTCATGGTCAAAATGGGGTGTCAATCAGAGCCTAAAAATCATGATTTTTTCAATCCGAAATTTTCCTTTTGAATTAGGGTTTCCCTAAGAGACCCCTTGGGGTGCAAGTTACAAGTACCTATAAATAGAGGGTCCTAATCAAGAATAGAGGAAGAAGAACCTTCACCAAAATATTTCATTGTGTAGAGAGTGTGCGTGCGTTGTAGTGTTGTCACTTGCGAAGAAAGGTGTCGGGTGTAATCCATTTATTTTTCAGCAATGGAAGTTTTTCTTTTCATTATTCTTCATATCTCTTTTATTTCATCATTGTCTTATGTTTTATTTCTTGCTCTCATCTATACCATGATAGGCTAAACTCTTTCGCCAGGGAGATGGGTTCGATGCCATGGCGAATAGTTAATGTCTTTTTCTTGCATCTTTCGTATGTGCTTTAATGTTGAAAAATCTCTTAAATTAGTTGATTTCAATTTTGAGGTGAGGACGAAGATCGCTTGTATTTCCATTCAATTGGGATTTATACGCTGTTCCATAACGCCAACAATTAATCAATAATTGAGTAGATTAACTAAGTTATAATTCCTTTCTAATTTGACTTATGCAGATTCTTCATTTGAGATGGACAAATTTCTTCACTATAAGAGAAACCCTAATCTTCATAGATTGAAGGATATTGCATAAGTAAGTTAAAAGTTCGTGCTTTAATTCCGAATCTTCCACTCGAGAGTAAAAATTATTCTCTGAAGTGCAGACTAATGGGACTAATAATGCAAGAAAATATTTTAACTATGAACCATGGTATCTCTTTCTTAGGTGGGCTTTTCCTTAAAAAGTTTTACATAACAAATTTCTCTGTTTTATTTAATCTAAAATCACTCAAAACAATCCGAAGACTACAAGCCTCTAAAGAATCCAAGTCCAGACTCTAGAGACTCCAAGTCTAATGACTTCAAAGACTCTAAGCCCCAAAAGGCTCTAAGGGGGTGTTAGTCAATTAGGATTTGGTGAAGAGTTCCTTTTATTTAGAATTACATCAGTAGTGGTTCTGAACTTCTTTGTGGTATTGTAGATTTAAGCGTTAGTGGTTGCGGAGTCCACAGCATGAACTCCTGATCCAGGCGTTAGTCAATATTTTATTTGACCTTGGACTCCTAAGTTAGGCGTTAGTCAATAATCATGGTACAAGTCCATGCCTTCTTATCAAAAGGGATTTACAAACCCAAGTATATATACTTTTTGCCCATCAAAAGTTCCACCTCAAAGGTGGAATTTTAAATCCCCTACGTGAGACTTTCTCTTTGAAAGGTATCATCGGCATCTCCCGGAACCCTAGCACCCGTGCTCGTGATCGTGGAAGCCAACGTCGGATCCCCAGGAACCCTCATTCTCCTCTTCCAGGTATCTCTCTATCTCCCTCCTTTCTCTTCTTTGGGTATACCCAACCCCTCTCGACCGCCTCTCCCTTCGCCCCCCCTGTCGGAACAAAATACAGTAGAGAGATAGAGGAGAGAGAGAGAGAGAGAGACCCTATGGATCCGTTCGGTTCCGATCACGACGCTCGTCCGGTGCCGATCGCGACACCCTTCCGGCTCCGTCGTGACGCCTGCCTCCTCGATCATATATTGGACTTATTATTTTAATTAGTATGCTACTTCCAATTTGTATGTTATTTATGGAAATTACCTCCTTGGTTGATGGTATGCTAAAGTCTTTTGGCATGATACAATTGGTAATCTTGTTTGAAATATAATATTATTTATAAAAAAATTATCAATTTTTATATGTAAAATTACTAAAATCTTTGATATTAATTTTTTTTTACCATTTGACTTATGTAAAAATTAGTCAAACTATTTATCCAACGTGGTGAGGCAATCTTGGATGGCAAAGGCAATGGTGATTAAATCGAGCTTAATTTTGATTCATTGTTCTTGTACATTTTTTTAATGAGCGTATTAATACTTTTCATATTAGACCTTCAAAATTCATCAAAATTGTTCTTCAAATGTGTTAGTCAAATGGGATTTTATGTCCAAGTCCACAACAAAAATCCCTCGTGAACTCCTAAAAAGAGGATTTATGAGACCGTGGACTTCTCAAAAAAGTCTGCAGACTCCTCAAAAAATCCAGTGACTCTTTAAAAAAAGTTCGCAGACTCGGGGGTGTTAGTCAATTAGGATTTGGTGAAGAGTTCCTTGTATTTAGGATTACATCAGTAGTGGTTCTGAACTTCTTTGTGGTATTGTAGATTTAAGCGTTAGTGGTTGCGGAGTCCACATCGTGAACTCCTGATCCAGGCGTTAGTCAATATTTTATTTGACCTTGGACTCCTAAGTTAGGCGTTAGTCAATAATCATGGTACAAGTCCATGACTTCTTATCAAAAGGGATTTACAAACCCAAGTATATATACTTTTTGCCCATCAAAAGTTCCACCTCAAAGGTGGAATTTTAAATCCCCTACGTGAGATTTTCTCTTTGAAATGTATCATCGGCATCTCCCGGAACCCTAGCACCCGTGCTCGTGATCGTGGAAGCCAACGTCGGATCCCCAGGAACCCTCATTCTCCTCTTCCAGGTATCTCTCTATCTCCCTCCTTTCTCTTCTTTGGGTATACCCAACCCCTCTCGACCGCCTCTCCCTTCGCCCCCCCTGTCGGAACAAAATACAGTAGAGAGATAGAGGAGAGAGAGAGAGAGAGAGACCCTATGGATCCGTTCGGTTCCGATCACGACGCTCGTCCGGTGCCGATCGCGACACCCTTCCGGCTCCGTCGTGACACCTGCCTCCTCGATCATATATTGGACTTATTATTTTAATTAGTATGCTACTTCCAATTTGTATGTTATTTATGGAAATGACCTCCTTGGTTGATGGTATGCTAAAGTCTTTTGGCATGATACAATTGGTAATCTTGTTTGAAATATAATATTATTTATAAAAAAATTATCAATTTCTATATGTAAAATTACTAAAATCTTTGATATTAATTTTTTTTTACCATTTGACTTATGTAAAAATTAGTCAAACTATTTATCCAACGTGGTGAGGCAATCTTGGATGGCAAAGGCAATGGTGATTAAATCGAGCTTAATTTTGATTCATTGTTCTTGTACATTTTTTTAATGAGCGTATTAATACTTTTCATATTAGACCTTCAAAATTCATCAAAATTGTTCTTCAAATGTGTTAGTCAAATGGGATTTTATGTCCAAGTCCACAACAAAAATCCCTCGTGAACTCCTAAAAAGAGGATTTATGAGACCGTGGACTTCTCAAAAAAGTCTGCAGACTCCTAAAAAAATCCAGAGACTCTTTAAAAAAAGTTCGCAGACTCTTAAAGACCGCAAGTCCATGAACTCCTGAATAATGATTTTAAAATCCCAATTGACTAACACCCCCTAAACCTTCAAAGACTCCAAGTCCAGAAACTCCCAAGTCTAAAGACTTCAAAGACTACAAGTTTCTAAAGACTCCAAGTCTCCAAATGTTCGGATACTACAGTCAAAGACTACAAAATCGAAGACTACAATCAAAGACACCAAGTTTCAAGTTCTAGCTTCTGCAACAAGTCTTTGCAAAGACCGAGGATCAAAGGACTCTGAAGACGACTATTCCAACACTCTTTTGATATTAATTTTTGTACACACAAAGTTGCTACCGTCGACTCTGTACTATTGTAATATGTTGTACACATAATTTGTCAATAGAGAACAATTTTTTTTGTCTACACCCTTGAAGACGCATCTGCTACCTTTTTTGTTTATTTTTCTCATATTTCTCAATTTCATATCGAAGAAATGACCTCTTGATGCACTCTCTTTTAAATGGATTTACATTTATCTAATAAAGAATGTTAAGAAAGTAAATATTCTATAGTAAATTTAATATCCCAATCTTTATCCGATCACCCCAACTTTACTTTTTAGTCTACTATGAACATTTTGTCAACTTTTGTGCCCGTACATCTTCTACGTCATGTTTGTAATATGCATTATGAGCTTACATGCTTATGCACATTTGTACACAGTTATGCTGACATTCCACATAAGATATGTATACTTAACATGTTGGTTAACTGTATTCTGAAACATGGGGAAAAAAATCATTGGCTTATTAAATTATCGATTGAGTCTTGAAAAAGATTCAACAAAGGACATCCGTTTTACGTCAACCAATACGTGGAGTAACTCCCGATATAGCGGTAAAAACAAGACGTATAGGTGGACCGACTCATCAAGTTCCTAATGCAATAGGATCTACACAAGGAAAGACACTTGCTATTTGTTGGTTATTAGGGGTATAATGAAAATGTCCAGATCGAAATATGGTTTCAAATTAGTGGATGCTGACATGCTTCCAAAGGGGGTGATGATGCCATACGAGTAAATAAACTGGGAGATTGTAATTATATATATTTCTAACTGTGTCCAGGTGGACTTAAAATCAAATAGTTAGGAATTGGTGGTGTTGAAGTTATGTTTACCCTTGTGTAGATCGGGTCTATTGAAGGGCCATGCATTGAACTTCCCTATTTTACTTTGGTAGGAATTAATAGTGATATAGTTGGTGGATCAGTTAAGACGATGTATCAAGTAAATAAGCTGATGTTGATTTTTTTATCTGCATTTGGATCCATTGTTTTTCTAAACATGGAAACTTGTCTCTTTATTTTATGGACTTAATATTTAAGCTAATCATTTCCTAATTCTGTTAATTCAAATAGAACCCATGGATCTAGACCGATAAAAGGCCTATCCTGAGTTACTAATGGATGATAAAAAAAGACTTTGTTTGCATATATATATATATATATATATATATATATATATATATATATATATATATATATATATATATATATATATATACATCTAAGCAATCTTCGGAACACATAACAGCATATCGACTGATACACCATGTGTGAGTGATTTGTATCCATACTATAAAATAACTCTACTTTCATAACATGACAGTGTGGAATAGATTTGTTGCATTTTTTGGTCTAAAAATTTTGCGGATTTTGGTCATGAGTAAGAATACCATCAAAGTGTGTCTTCTATCTCTTTTAACTCTTTTTTATTGATTGGTGATGCATTTGAACATATAAAGTATACATATTCACTCCCACCCAGTCTTCTATCTGACTTGAACTCAATGGTTTGATGAACAGGTGGTCAGACAAGCATCAGGTATGTATGTGCATCGTCCTTTTACTGCTAAGAATAGAAGTACATCCATTCAACCATCCTTTTGTGATGGCACAAACTATTGTTTAGTTGCTTATTGTTAAGCAAGTTTTATAGTTTGAATCGCTTTTTCCCACCATATTGGATTTTACTAGTGATTTCCTATTAGATGATTATTTACTTGTTTTTGCATTAAAGTATTTTGAGTTTCTCATTCTTGTGGACTTTTTGCAAACCATTTTAGTTGGTGCCTCAGAATATCTTTTGCAAACCTTGAGTAGTCCATCAGGTAGAATTTGGAAATTATGTTCTCTTTGATTTTATCTAATAACCTTATATATGATATTATCATAAATTGTACTTGGATGCAGATCTCACAGACCTTGTACTAGAAATGCTTGAAATTGATAGATCCTTGAAACAATGGGGAGACCCTATATTCTAAATTGACATTAGCACCTACTAGAACCATGTCACAAAAGGAACTCCTCTAATTGGAAAGCTATGCCCATCTTACGTTGGGGTACATGGATGAAGATGCATGAAAGTTTTGTACTGAAAACCTGTCTTGTATTATGATTATTATCTAGTGTCAATATGCGGGAATTGCATTAGTAAAGCATGTGCAGGATCCAAGACACAGGTGTGGATGTTGTGATAGTGGGGTGACCATACCTAATATGCATGTGTGGGGGAAGATAGCATAGTTGCGGAAATCTATATATTTATGGATATACTTAACACTAATTAAGTATGCGACAAAATTCATGCACAAAAAAATGCTGAGTGAATCGGGTAAAAGCTGCTGGCATGCTAAGGACGTCTGATAGTATTAGTAGCCGGGTATTGTTTGGCACATTTTCTTTAATTGATGTTCAGAAATCTTTAGTGATGAGAAACAAAATTATTGATTTGTTAAAGAAAACCAGATGAACTGTAATAATTTTCTCATTGCAGAAAATATCTTATCATGTAAAGGTTGAATGCTTAATTAGATATGCATGAGACTGGGACTTATAGTTTGGGAGAAAGAGAAAGGAATCACTTGCAGTTACATTGGTTCATAAGGCTAATATATAGATTGTGTACATGAGGGTGGTTACCATAGGGGAGAATACCACAAAAAAGAAAGGGAAACGCCGCAGTTTTATTATTTTATAGAATTAATAAAAGATAAAAATGTTAATTCTCACTCTCCAGTTCTATGTTTTAAAATGTTGAATCATATATAATGTTTGTTAGGGGATAAATACATATGTTCAAGTTGTGTTGTGATAATATGGGTGTTTACTGTTTAGTTTAACTATAGATGCTGCATGGAAGAGTCAAATTTCTTGTTTGAGTGTTCAAAAATTGTCAAGTTCCATCAGAAGCAATTAAGTACAACCAGATGCCAAAAGATTAGTTTTTTCTAGCATATCTTAGCAGTTAGCATGCATAGACACAATTTCTCCTACTGTGCTGGTTTGTTCTTAATGGTGGTTCTGCATGATGCGATATGCATGCCATACTAACCTTGATCGATATGAGACCTAGAGTACATTTTAACATTCATGTGGTGTAATATAAATAATGTGAATCCTAAAGTTTAATGATGCTATAGGAGTGCAAGTACCCTGCTAGAATGGAGGATAGAACATAGTTTTCTTGATAAAGTAAGGCATGAATAATTTTAGACATGTACTATTTAGGTGTAGAAACTTGTATGAGAAGGTACGAACTGTCTGAAAGATGTGATTTTTTTTTTCTTACGACAGCATTTTTCTGCTTTGATGCAAGATTGTGCTCTCAGTGAAATTTGTCTAGCGTTTTACGATGTATTCAGCAAGGACTATGCGAACGTCTTGTTTTGAGTCTCACATTAAACACCCAAGTAAACATGATAAATTATTAAGTTAACTAACACAATAAATATAATAACCCATAAGTACTCAGGTTTCTAGAAGCCTAGATTTATTAAGTCAAATGGGTGGAAGATATCACTTTTCTAAAAGGAAAAAAGGAGGAACTGTATTTGCTATTTAGAGGACCTATACTTTGACACAAGTAGCTTTGTACTTCAACGATGGGGAAATGGACACCACTCAGAACACACAAAAAGAATGATATTATAATCCTAGGACTTGAGATGCAAACACGACGATATTGCAAGTATCTGAAAATAAAAATATAACTAATTGTTGACGAGGAGCTTCAATATGGAACACTGATATGCTTTTATAGCGTGACTTCCCTATGTTACTTGTCTCTAGTCTTCAGCTTGCTTCAAGATTAAGGGAACCGAGAATAGGCTGTGAATGACGCAAGCGAAGTCATACTGTGTCAAGTGAATAATTGGAACCACATAACATTAAACACTCAGGAAGGGTTAGTTGGCTAGTGAGGTTTGAAGTAGTAGTTTGCATTAATGGGAGCTAAAGGTGAACCATCAATGGTTTGGACTTGAATCGGAAAAGATACATGGAACAATTGATAAGAGTCAAAGCATTGAAGTCAAAAGATTGATGATGTGTTGACTAGAGAAAACCTTGTAAGTCAACTTCTGCTCACGGCCTCTTAGCGGACATGTTTCTTGATGAAACATTCCATACTTTATTAAGGTGGCCAGTCATTTCCAATAATGCAAAGGTGTTAACGAAACATGAAACTTAGGCCATTCGAGAAGTGGATCCAAGAAAATTCTAGGAGGAAGAACTTAATGTGGTTTAAGAATTATCTCAAATAATAATAAGGTCAAGAAAGGGGGGCATAATGATGAAGTGGACCTTGGCGCAGCTTGAACTCTAAAGTAATACACATCAGGAACTGAGAAAAGTAATTGATATACAAGCAAGGGTGATTTCAGGGATCTGTTGAGCAAAGGTAAATACTTCTGGTGTTTCAGAAGAAAGGTCTATGCCAGATAGGCCTTTGCTTTTGAGCGCCCTTTGGTGGCCTAACCATTAGGAGGCGATTGGGCTGCCTAGTTCTTCAAAACCACTCCGAGGGAGGAAGGCTAAACATATGGGGTTTTCCCTTTTTTCTCTCCTTTTTTCCTTCGCCAGTAACCACGACAACCATGATGAATAATAATTGCAATCCCAACCTCTTTTGTAGAAACATAGGAGAGAGAAGGGAAGGAGATGGTAAAGGTGAGGAAGGGAAGGGATAAGAAGGCAAGAAGTTCGGAAGAGAGAAGCAAAAAGGAAGGCAAATGAATTAAAGTTTTACCACAATATTCTCAACAAACCAACTAGTTACGGGAATAATTGCCATTGCTAGCAACTGTAGCCAACAGATAGATCACATGGTATGGTCACCCTGTTAAGGGAATAATTGCCATTGCTAGCAACTGTTCATAGGAGTTGCATAACAACATTCCAAAATGGTTTAGTGCAAAAGCATGGGATTTGAAGTAGAATATAAGTCTCCGTTAGATCATGATATAGAAAGGAATATATATCAACATAATGTGATTGACGACACGAACAAAGACGATAACTTCAAAAGTTCTAGTTATTCATGTAGTAGTAGTGGGTTCTAGATTAGACCAGTCTATGTGGACCCGCATGCCACGAGCCTCTTAGTGCCTGCTTAATGGTTGATAAAATTTTGCTGAGCACAAACAAGTGGATTCTTGTAGCCAAAGGAGGCTATGGGTAAGTATATGTGGCAGTGATTACATTAAACTGAATTCCTTTAAGAAACCGAATGGTTACGTGATGGGATGAGATGTAGATATCTCAGAGGACCATGGTGTTTGATGAAGAACCGACAAGGTCCATATGCTCTCAATGATCACTCATCTCTAAGATGATAATGGGGGCAATTATTGAATATGAGAGGGTTGTAATAAAATGACCTGGTAAACCCTTAACCTAGCATCTATGAAACACGGACACTTCTTAGAGGGCCCCGTGTCCGTGTCGGACACGTGTCGGACACGAACACGGCTCGGACACGTGTCGGACACGGCTCCGAAGTGTCCTGGTTTTTTTTTGTCCAGGACACTGCTGGGACACAGCCAGGACACGGCTGGGACACGGCCAGGACACGGCAGGGACGTTGTTTGCATGGGATCAGGGATGAGTTGGATGATTTGTTTGGGGCTTGGTGTAATGGACGGTTGTGATTAAGATTTGGCTTTAACTTATATCCTCTAAGGTTATAACATCATAGGATATAATTAATAGGGTTTTTCTTACAAATATTAAGATAATCTTTTAGCAATAATTCTAGAACTTTGTGGATTTTGTGAACTTTATTGGATAGTTGTCATTACCCTTATGACCTCTAGTGAGGGTCCCATAGTGCCAAACCCGACCCCATAGTAAATAAACTTCATTTTGCCCTCTTCAATTCAATTTTGATTAGATTGAATCGTTGAAATTACCAAAAGAAAAAATTTAGTAGTTGTTAAATTGGGTATTGTGCTACTTTTGAAATTTCTTAGACATAACCATAAAGTAATTTCCCATCTAGTTGGAGCATGTTTTATGAATTATTCTTCGAAATTATGCATCTCTATGTAGTATTAATGTATCATATATTATTTATATAAAATTATAAATATTAATTGCCGTGTCCTAGCCGTGTCGTGTCCTTCATTTTTGAAGAAATGTCGTGTCGCCGTGTCCGTGTCGTGTCGTGTCGCCGTACCCGTGTCTGTGCTTCATAGCCTAGCATATACCAAGTTTAAACTCTCCACAAAACAAATGAGTCAGAGGATTAATATATTGGTGTTTGACTGATTGTGGTTCATCCCACAGGCAAAACAAGGGGAAAAATAAGTCCGAGTATTGATGGCACTACTCTATTGGTGGAGAGGTTAGGTTGTTCTTGAGAAGAGGTTTCCCACTGCCGTCTTTAAAGGATAGTATAAAAGGTGTTGTAGCAGGCAGTGGTCTGAAGCTCCAGTAACTGCTGACCTAAATGAGTGTGGTCCCTATTGGACTAAAAAAAATAAGTCTTAACCTTCAAATTCACAATGTCAAACTTCCTTTGAAAAATCATACCAAAGTACTATTCAATATGACACTGGCATACTTGTTGCTGAATGACTATAGGTTTCCATTACCTGACCGTTGTTTGTTGTGAGATTCTGATTTCTACTGATAATAAGACTCAAAATAGTTTGTTTAAGATTCGGTCCAATGGTGTGTATTAATGATGGATCGGTGGACAAGACCCAATAGAGCTCCAAAGGTAGTTTTGATTCTTTGAGGGCATGAAAGAGCTCTCTATACCTTCAGCCAATAAAAATGAGAGTTTTTTTTAATGAATGTAGATAGTTATTGCTCCTCTTTCACCCATATAAATTTATAGACTCATGCTTGACTTGTGATGCAAGAGAAGGCTTGAAAGCTATTCCCAAAATACTCCCTAGACTCCCTACTATTTTTTATTTAAATATTCCCCCTAAAATAGTCGAAGATAACTCATAACTATGAGAGGAGATAAAGTAGTCACATTTTCCTCTCTTCCCCACTGTCTCAGCCCATATATTGTACGAACTAAGAGTGTGAGACCACAAACTTCTACTCTTTCCGGTCATTTGGTTACTGTTGGGTATAGTGAAAAATCAAGAAAAGAAGGATCAGTACTCATACATAGATCATCCCTTGCACACTTCTTAAAAGTTAGGGCCGTAATACTAAAATTTAGGATACCTTCGATAATGTAAAGAAATTGCGGATTAGGAGAGGTTGCATCCTATTCTTCTCTCATTTAGGACCCACATACAAGCGTATCAAAGATTGGTTCTGGTTTCCTCTTTATTTTACTCCCCACGTACAAACTCTATCAACTCCTCTTCCTCTTTTATTCTTGCTAAAATGCATTTTGGGTATTGCCACGTATGCTCAGAGATTCTCATTCTCACTTTTAGATAATCCCTAAAACAAATAAGTCTAAATTTAAGAACCTAATATTAAAAAGCACAACAAATAAAGACAAATTAAATAAAAAGAGACTTGATTAGACAAGACCCACTCAATCTTATGTTTTAATGGCCGACATCGGACCCCCATATGCTCAAATTTCAATTCTTCCGGTTTGGAGAATTCTTGACTTTGTCGATACACAAGATGAATTTGATTTTCATCCAGCTGGTGAACTATGCCGATATGGGATCTTATTATAATGGACACTTTTGATACTGTTAATAGTTTCGGACCTTTGATACCTTGATCACATGATTCACAACTAATTGTGGATTAAAGTTGAGGCATATCCCATTGAATGGTAGTTAAGCAGACCCCAAAGCTTGTGCTGGATCACGATTATCATCATAACTTAAATGATGAGACAAGTGTTGTCCTGTCAATGGACGAATTGACGATTATCGAAAGCTTGAACATGGATTGATGTTCCTCTGTTAGATTAGTCCACTAAATCACAATTAATAGCCTGTTGATTGATTTGTTCTTCACAAGAATTAGAACTTGATAAATCTTTGATAGAATCGCTGATGGATGAATCTTCAACCATTCAATTGCTTGTTGGTGGATCTGAAATTGTTGGATAAACAAGTGATGTTTTGCATTCTATTTGGAAATCATCCACAAGCTTCTCCGTGGAGTAGATATCAAATCTAAGACGTAAGCTCAACTCACGATTGTAGATTCCCATCTCGATGATTAATGGTGAAAACTCTAGACGGTTTTATTACTCTTACTTCTGCTAGGTCATGCTTGGGTTCTACATAACCCGTATGAGGCCCTTCACATTAAATTTGAGGGTAAAATCTGCACCTCCTGTGTTGAGATGTGATTTGACTTTTCAGATTCGAATTTCTTTTTTCTAGTTATTGTTAATACCTGATCAGTTAGTCTTCAAGATCCGTCCCGCAGTTGTCTCAAGGCTTTGAATCAATGGTAAGGGTTTGGATGCCTCACTATGACAGTAAAATGTTCAAACCTTTAAGATATGATGGGACGGATCTACAATTCCTCCAAACAAAAGCAAGAGATTATGGTACGAAGCAACAAAAATCAGAAGTTGACCGCTTATTAAGCAAATAACTATGAAGTAAAATTTTTATAGTCAAAAGTTGATTAGCGATTATATGTAATTCACTCCTGCAAATAATACCCATGCTTGAATTTTGAAAGAGTAAAATTTTCTAAACTTTTCCCATAATACTTGCACTCAAACTTTTTTTCCTTAAATTTTCAACACTCTTGCTTATTTTTTCTTCCCAAAATAGCCTAAGTGGACTTATGATTGAGAGGAGATAGTTTTGCGTCTCTCTCTCTCTCCCCTCTCTCTCAGTCCTCACATGATATGGAACAAGAGGGAGAAGACTTCTCTCCTCTTTTCAATCCTAGTCGTTATGGTGGGTTCTAGCAAACTCCAAAGAAATAGGGATTGTACTATATAGACCACACTTGTACATTTCCGGAAAGATAGAATTTTTAGATCCTCAATTTTAGGATCTCACACTATTAGAAGAGTTGGATTAGGAGAGGATGATTCCATTTTTTCTCATCTGGGTCTCATGTATAATCAAATCATAGGTTGGTTCCCTCTTTCTTTTTCTCTTGCATATGTTTCCTCTTTCTCCTTCTCACATGCTTTGGGATTCTCACTTTTCTAATAATCATTAAAAAACTAATCTAAATTGAAAGGCCTAAAAAAGAAAAGGTCAGCAAAAATAAAACCTAAATTTTAAATCAAATAAAAGATTCAACAAGACTCAAAATCTTGAATTTTAATAAACAAAGATGTGATCCTAAATGCTCCTGCATGAGAGGGTAAAAACCTAAAATGTCAATTATCTGCATCTAAATTATGTCCACTTTGATGAGGAAGCTTGACAGCTCGTAGTAAGACAACATCCTCTACACCAATAATGTATCCACAAAAGGTTTTTGGGTGTTAGTTGCTCTTGATGGTGTTTGCTTTCCGTTTGTGCTGATATACATAATCATTCAGTGCGTTGTTTTTTTAATTACTTAATAAGAGAATCAAATAAGCCCCCGCTTTTCATATTGGACAAGTATCACATCACTAGCCTTCTTTATCCCTTTCTTTCATGAGCAGGCCATACTGGAGATGCTACTTTCCAAATACTCAAGCTATTATATATGTCGTTGATTCCAGTGACACTGAAAGATTAGTAACGGCTAAAGATGAATTTCATGCTATCTTGGAGGTATGGGACTTTTTGATTTTAACTTCTTTTTTCAATTAAATAGTTCATGCTCTAACTTTATCCAATAAATGGGAAATTGTTATGTAGTATTATATTATTGAATTCTTTGAATGTTTTCTACTGACGAACTTTCATGACACTAATATTTTTAACCTCATGGGGACCATGTGACTATTATATGGACATGCTTGGGTTTGATTTACTAATATTTCTTCTCCATTTGTTGCTACCACAGAACAATCCTCCATCTTTTTTATCATCATCCTTGTCTGACCATATTGATGTATATCGATGTTAATCAGGTTGACCAAATTGATACATGCCCTCTTGGTGACCATATTGATGTTAATCAGGTTGGCCTTTTCTCAAGCCAACCCATCCTATAGTTGCCCAAACCCAACCCAATGTCGGGTTGTATACGGGTTGGTCGGGTTCCAATCGTCCAAGTTTCAGCCCAACCAATAGTACTCCGACATCCATTTGTAATTAACTATGAATTAAAAAAAAACTATGATTCCATTTGTAACTACCAACGAATGTAATAAAAAACTACGATTTAAAAGAGCTAAACATTGTTTTCTATAAGATCTATAAAACCAATATATTTTACATATTGTGTAACATTTTCATCAAACGTTATAGCTTTGTGACAATTGTTGAATCATATGATTTGTTTGCGTTGCTTGGAAACTCAACCTCATATACTACTGAGCAGCGAGTGAGTCAGGCGAACGCTTAAGGCGAAGGCCATTCTATAATGCCTTGCTTTGAGAAGCTAAGGAAAGATTCTTACTACACTGCCTAATGCTTACATTAGTTTTTATTTCCTTGTTGCATTTGCCTTCGGAAGTAGCTCCTCAAACGGATCTTTTCTAGAAAATTGTATCACATAATTGAATTCTATTGGTTATGCTTGACATTTATGTTAAATATTTATGATAAATTAGATGGTGTCAACCACCACCCACTTCTAGCCAGTTTGGCTTTGATAGTATGGACATTATAGCTATCTAATCCCAAAGACCAGTTATATAGTCAATCAATTAATGTCATATATGTATGTCTTTGTAGATTATTATAATCATGCAGTAGAGATTCTAATTTAGAATGGCAGCATCCTCAGCAGGACCTCTTACTATTCTTTTTATGGATTACCTTGTTTGTTAATAATATATTGAAACTCATTTCTTCTGAGTTTGTGAAACGTTTAAGGAAGCACTAGCAACTAGATGTTGAATTACCACAGATGACATGGTACATCGAGTGGGAGAATCTGCACAGAAATCATATACCTTTTCAATTTTCATCAGAATACAAATCTTTTCCTGAAAAATGAAGGCGTTTTTAATAATTCAGCCAATAGATTTAAGCTATTGCTAATCTTGGTCTATGTTAGATGCATGCATTTTCATGTTAATGTTGTGCTCTACCGCTCTGTGGGCAAAAGATTTCCAGTTCTGTATTCATATTTGAAATGAGTATCTTGTCCGACAATCATTAATTTCCTATGCGCATAGGATTCTATATATTATTGCCGCTTTGAACAAAATTAATATTTAATCCACTTGTGTTTGCCTTTGTTCTTTGATTGGTTACAACATATACTAACGTCTACTTCATTTTCTTTAGGAGGAAGAGTTAAAACGTGCAGTTGTTCTCGTCTATGCAAACAAACAGGTGACAATGGTTCCACCATTTTTTGATGTTTTCCTATTTCTATTAGCATGTGAACCTACTATGGTTTGACGCCCCCCCCAACCCACTCTCTCTCTCTCCCCCCCTTTTCTTTTAAAGAATAAGTAGCAGCATCTTGTCTTAGTCATGCATTTTTGTGTTCTTTAGCATTTTATCAACGTAGATTTGAACTATTTATTTTTATATGTTATTTTTTGATCATGGGAACGTTTCTTAACTTAAGTTCTTTGGCTTATAATTTGTGCCACAAAGATGTATGTAATTATCTGTATTGAATATTTCCTTTCACCCTCTTCATCTAGGATCTTTCTTATTCTAGGGAACCTTGAAGGGTTGCCCCTAGGTTGCATCACCTTAAACCGCGTTACCAACAAGGTAGGTCTCTCTAGCCACCAATTGGCCTTCTAGGTTTCTTCAACGGCCTATCTTTTGCCACATACTTTGGTGAGGTTTCAAACTAAATATAGGTTTGACAAATGGTTGATGGTTTGTCAAAAAATTCATGTCAATCTTTTATTGAGCTTTCTTAATTAGTGTTGTACATCGCTGATCCCATCTAGTGCTACCAAAATCGCTGACTTTTTGAAAAAGTCGTGTTTTAATCTCTACTTATTCGCCAAATGTTTGCTACAGAAATAAGTCACGACTTTTTCAAAAAGTCGGGAATTTTTGAATAAATCGCAAATTATGCGTTGTTTTTTCCATTTTTTTCCCGTCTTTTTCCCGAATGATATATACATGATATATTACTAAAAAAAATGTTAGAATACATATATCTTATTATTAAATAATTTACTGATTTTTTTTTGATTTTTCTGGTTTTTTGCCCTTTTTTTCGTTTTTTTTCCCTTGCTGACTTTTTCCTGACTTTCGACTTGTTAACATTGATCCCATCTTGGTGGCTAGGACATGATGTTTTTTATGGTTTTATTTTCCGATTGTGTAGGCTTACACCTAGTGTCATCCTTAAATTTAATCCTTTTCGATCAGTCATATTTGAGGTATTGGGCCATTTACCGATAATTTTGTGGTAATTGAGGAGACTAGGGGATGAGTGATGAATTAGGGAATGGAGGAGTGTTTGGAGGATAATGCATAGATTGTTAGAACAGAACATGTGATATGTAATTCGAGCAAAACTACAAATGAAATTAAGGTCCTTGTTAGAATTAAAGTGTGATAAATATTTTGTTACAATGGCTATGTCATAAATAAATAGATGGGGGCATTTCTAATTCTAGTTATGAAGTGGTCTGATGACTCTGATTTTTGTACCACTGCTCTATCATACTTAAGTAGATGTGGGCATTTCTGATTCTTCTTATGAAGTGGTCTCATTACTCTGATCATTAAATTCTTTTTGGACTCAGGAGTACTTTGTAAATAGTAAAGTGAATGCTGTTTATTGGTCAAAATTCTGAGTTATAAAGAGAGGTCATTACACAGGATGAGTAATACGAGAATGAGTATGACCAGATGGATGTGTGGTAAAGTTAGAAAGGATGGCATTAAAGTGTATAGATGAGGATACTGAGTATGCAACCCTTGACATTCTAATAATATCCTATAAGATCCAGTGCTTGTTCATATTAGTTACTTGCTGAGACTGTTATTGATCTCTTATTTATCTAATATTACTGTTACTTATATTGTGTTCTTGCACAGGATCTCCCAGGTGCACTTGATGATGCTGCAGTAACGGAGGCCCTAGAGCTTCATAAGATCAAAAGTCGTCAGTGGGCCATCTTTAAAACTTCAGCAATCAAAGGAGAAGGCCTTTTTGAGGGCTTGGATTGGTAACCTCATGAATCATTTCCATTTACAAACATTTTAAACATTCAGCATTCATTTATTTTGAAATTTTTTTGAAAGCATAACTAGTTCTTTATTCACTCTTTAATTGAAAATACCACCATTCGAGGCTTGTAATTCTGCTTGACTCCTGTTCATGCTGCAAATTCTGTGAACTGGACAAAAAGAACTATCACTAATATTTTGATAGAGTCTGTTTTGAATGTTCTAGTGTTAATGCCTTACCCTGCTACAACTCAAAGTGGGTATATTTTCTAAAAAAGCAGATGTGTTGGCTATTATTGGTTGTCACGCCCCAGAAATCCGGAACCGACTCCTGGGGTGTGAATTGAGAAAAAACAAAGGGGTTTAGGGTTTGGTCAACTAACTAAACCAATTTGGGTTTCTCACAGGGCTGCGATTCTCTCTTAACTGAAGAAAAATGATGAGGGAGAAAACAAAGTATTTTAAAATTTGATTTTTAAAAATATTTCATTAACAGGAAACCGAGAACTAAAAATTTTCGATAAAGATAACCACGCTCGACCTTTAACCGGGCTATCCTCTCAGCATGTGTGGCATGTTGGCGCCACTACGTGTTGACAGGAATCCCTCTAAGGGAGCACGAGACTCAAGCCTCTGATGGCGAGCCGAGTAGCCTTACCCACTCCCTAACACTCGAGCAGTGGTTTATGGGTCCTACCTACGGGCTTATCAAATTAGGTCAATCTCTTCTTATATTTTCATTGTGGTCTAAACTAGGCTTGGGGCCTTGAGGAGAGGCTTACCCAAAAATTCAGCTGGCACATTACTACTATCAAACTCAGAGCACTAAACTAAAGAACTTATAAACTCTTATTCCAATCCATGTCGATTACATCGAATGAAAAGTACTACTACAAAAATTGACATACTAAAAAGTAAGACAAGCTAGGACTCCAACTATGTCTCTGAACTACCACCGCTACTCCGGTCCTGAGCCTCTAAACCTGCATAAGAGCCTACTCGTGGGAAAGAGTAGCCCCCAAAGAGAAATTGGGAGATTAGCCAAATTAATGGCTAGTGACATCCTAGTAGCCTTTAATAATATGAGACAACCGATCCAATTAAATTATTTTTAGCAGTCCTAGTACGGATTACTAATATTTACAGAGGGATAACCTAATCCTACCAGCAGTCTATGTTCTCATGCAATACCTACTGTCACTAGATTGTCTAACATAAAGTTCACTCAATATTTTACAGTATCAATAAACTATTTAAACAAAAAGACCATCTAAATGTTACCAGATTTGCCAATGCTCTAGAATTCCATAATCCAACATTAAGATTACATACTTGTTAATTAGTAATCATATAAAATATCTATCCTAATGTGAACCCCGGATATTTTGTTCATCCTGCCCCCGGTCGGGCATTACTATATGGCCTTTTATTTCGATGTAGAGGGCCAACTCTCTCGCCGCGCATACTCCGACACCATGCGCAAAGTCACCCATATGATCATAAGGGGTTTCCCGTCTTTCACGGTGGAGCTCTACCGCCCAACTTGCTTTCCTTGGGGGCTTCAACTACCCCGGGACAGGATTGCTAGGCCAATCCCTCTTCGAGGGCACCACCTATTGGCTTTACCACAATCCCTGCCCGTGACCCCTAACCTACTGATCTTCAGCTGTGCGCGCAGGGTGGTTCACGGCCCTTGCGCGCACGGGGTCCAATCTTTTCCACAATATAGATTATTATATTCTATTATTTTAACAAAGTGCCAAAAACTTAACAAGTGAATAACTACCTTTAAATATATACCAAGACAGATAAAAAGAGTACATGCGTTAATTAGTGATTTGCAACGTTTTAACCCTGATCTCTCACTGCTCTCGCAACCCATGCATCACAATAATCCTAAATTACTCTCGCCCGTATTCCCGTGTGCCCGGGTTTCCATACTCCACTCAGGAGGGTAGGCCCCGATAATCATTATTAAATTATATTTTTATTTAAGGAAATACCTAATAACGGTGTCCATGTAATAATTGTGATTATTTTATTAATATTTTAAAACATGACTATTTTATTAATATATTTTAAAGCATGCTTATTTTAATAATATTTTAAAGCATGCGTCGCCGGACTCACGACTTCGCATGCAAGGAGGGGCCCACGTGACCACATGCGGCGATGCCCGGCGGGACCCGCATGCAGTACCATGGACACCTACCCTAGTTGTTCTCATTTCCCACTATCAAAGACCACGGGAAGGGGAGTAGATGTCACCTGGTCGTGGATCGCGTACAAACCCCCGTTAATTGCTCCTGATCCATCTTCGCTCCGCCTAAAGCTCGATCGCCACCATTCACAACTGATAATTTGCATACATTTATACGTTACTAATAAGACTATCACAAGGTGTGTAACGCTGCTAAATAGAACAGGGTTAGACCTGAGTTGGCCGAGTCGAGGATTTATGCGTCATCGGGTGCTGTCTATTGGCACGCAAAACGATGCGCCCAAGGCACCATCTTGGTTAGTCGGCGTTGCCGACGCCAAGAGTCTCACTAGGGTCCAATAGTACTAATCCGGCCAAACGGTCGTGACCGCGTCGGTCGATGGCAAAATCGATAAAGTCGATCACGATTGGGCTTGATTTATCAAAAGACGTGTTTACACGGGAATCACACTAGTGGCCAGCCTAGGCCGCTAAGTAATTCCTCGTCACCAAGGGGGTCGGTCTTGTGTGCAAAAGACTACACAATGCAGTCTGACCCGCATCAGTATCATAGACTTTGAAACCTGCACGACCCGATGAGATCGGGCCCGCTAACCTCGAGTCATATGTTCAAGGGACTAGATCGACTTTGCAGGGGAGGTTGAGGGTTGAGTTGGTGTGCCCGGTCAGGGCTTGGCATCGATTGTTGCCCAATCGTTAGACTCCCACCGGTCGAACGCCGGGTTGCCCGCTAATGGGTTAAGTGGTACACTGTTGCTCCTAGTAGCATGGCTACTCTACATGTGACAAAGCAAGCGGCACCAGTCTATACTAAGGGTGAGCACAATGGCTAGCTCACTCCTAAGGCCGAGTACGGTCGAAACCGTCTCAGCAGGGAAGTGGTCGATAATGGTCGCCAACCTTAAACGGGTCAACTTGGGGGCATACAAATTACACTACGGCTTAACAGATACACCACCACAAAAGAAGACGAAGAGAAAAGATGGGGGTTTATACCCTCTGCATCCAAGGATACACACACACGGAACTTGGCACTCGCGACGGCAAGGGTCAAAAAGAAGTATGTAGCATAACTGGTCGGGTGGTGGTTGGGAGGTCGAAGAGGGCCACCTGGTGCCTGGTTGCCGGGAGCAAAGTCGCCGACAAAAGCAATAGCGTAAATGGGGCTGGCTCACTGGGTCTGGCCGCGCCGATTGCACAGTCGTCAGCCACCGAGCCAACAGTCATGGCTGCAACACGACCAAGGCCATCGGGGGTTGGGGTTGGGCCGGTCTCAACAGAAACAAGAAGAATAAAGAGGGGGAGGAGGGGCTGACCTATTCAGTCAAAAGGGAGCGATAGCTCCATCTGCGGCTTCCCCTCCGGCACCGTCGCACGCAACTTGCCACAGTGAGGGAGAGAAATCAGAAGGGGGGCATTGGCTTCAGCTGCACCTTCTCGCTCTGACCGACTGTCCCCCCCTCGGTCGTTCCTCTCTGACGTCGGCAGCCTCCAATCCGGCCGGCCGTTTCCTCTCCGGCGCCGGCTGCCTCTGCTCCGGCCGGTGGCGCACAGTCCACCATAAAGAAGAGAGAGATCAGGAGAGAGAAGAAATCAGGAGGGGTCGGGTCTGGGCTTTGTTGAGGGGGAAGAAGTAGCTGGGGGTTCGGATTAAGGGAGTAGGGGTGGGGGATCGGGTTTTTAAAGAAAATGGGGGGTGGCGACCAGTACGAGAGGACATAGGGCTGCCTGATTTTGTGGGATTTGGGTGAGGGGAACGCAGGACCGGAGAGGGTGAGGTGAGGGAAGAGCAGAGGAGAGCAGGGGATGGGGTGGTGAGGGGTGATGGCGACGGATCGGGGTGGGCGGCTAGGCGAATTTGGGGGAAATCGGATAGGTGGGGAGAGATCCGAGACTGGGAATGGGATCGGATGAGATGGAGAAGAGGGATCCGTGAGAGAAAGAGATGGGATCGGGTGAGAGGGAGTGGGATCCGAGAGGGAGAAGAGGATCGGGTTTGGGGGTTTGAGTTTGGGGTTAGAGAGAGAAAGAGAGATAGAGAGAGAAGGTCGGCTGTTGGGTTAGATGCGTTGGGTTGGACTTTGGCTGAAGAAGGTTGGTTGAATGGGGTGGGTTAAATAGTTTGGGTTGAATGGGATTAAGAGAGAGAGAGGGGTTGGGATGATGGGGTCAGGTTCGGGTTCGGGTTTGTTGTTGAGATGAGAAGAGAGAGAGAGAGTGAGGGGAAACGGTTTTGGGTTGGGTTGGGTTTTTTTTTTTTTTTACTGATAATAATCGTCTCGACTTGAGCTCGAACTCGTCGAGTTGAGACCTGCCGGCACGTGAACCTCGTTGGGTCCAATCGACTCGGATAAGCATATAATTATTAATTAACATAAGACTATTGTGCACTGATACTCGCACACACATGCCCATGTATAAATTAAAGTATTATTCTTTCACTGTCGCCTTGCGACTCGGACCCCGGACCCATTGTCCGGTCCAACTCAAGCTCAAACACATCATAACAATTAGATATATGAAGCAAAAACTATCCATTGGTCTACGAGCAATAATAATAAAATACAGGGGTGCCGACAACAAAAGTGAACTCGGGTTTTCCGGTTATTACATCCTACCCACCTTAATAAAATTTTCGTCCCGAAAATTAAATTACTAACCCGAGGATAAGACTACCGACGCCTACTACTGAGCAAATAAAGTTTTAGGACAAGGGAAAGTCAACTAAGACGGGCACGAATATCGTTATTAACACTGTCAGCCAGGAAGACAAGACATTGCAACAAATCTTACTAGAAGAAACACTGACCCTCTATCATTCACAATTTCAATCTCTCAACTAACCTAATCATTTTACCAATTGAGTCTCATAATTCTTAGGATAGAGATGAATATTCAAATTCTCGCATCGCGAATACGAGCTTTGATTTTCATTTTCCATTCTAATCATTAAGGACTAATATAGATTTTCATGGGTCCAAATCGTCTCCTTTTCCTGGGTAATGAGCGTCCTCCTTATCCAGAAATAAGGTAACAACCCGATCCATAAAACGAGATCACAAGATACTCACAACTAAAGATACTAACATCAAAATATATTCCTACATATAGAAAACCCACACCTATAGGTCTAAACTTAAGACGGTAACCAGACGACTCAAACTTGTGCATCTAGACTTATGTCCTACAAGATTCCCTCTACAGCGAACACCTCTATTACCTACACAACCATTACTACCCTAATAGCCTACAAGGAAGACACCACTATGATGCGAATTTGGGCACTCCAACATACATACTGACTAACCTAAAAATTGTTGAGTCCAAGATAACACAAATATGCTTCAAACGAACGAGAATAAAGAAGGAACAATGATGAATCGTAAAATGCCGATAATCAATAAAAGACCTTATACCAACTCTCCTAACTATAATATGATGCACGAATCAGGTAAGGAACCCACTACCTGAGTAGAGAACATTGAAATAAGTAGATAACTAACATCGTGACAGAAAGAAGCCACATACTATACGGTTGGTGACTAGTCCTAAACTAAAGCAATCCTGAAGAAGTTACATACTAGAAACCTAATGACCAACTAGCGCAAAGTATTAAATTCTTACCCTAAATGAATCGAGACAAATAGAGACAACTCGAAATAAATTAGGACAAAGCTAAACACGTTGGGTCCAAATGAGACAACTTAGAGGAAAAAGGGATAACCGAGAAAATAGCACATTCTCATCATTCGGTGATCTAATAGCAATAAAAGTTACCACAACCGGAGGACGATTAGAAACAAAGCGAGGTGAATCGGCTAAACAATGATTATTCCTAAGATCCTAACTGATAAAACATTTTCAAATTTCATAATCATAGGCAAAACCCTTGACTAACATCGTCACTACCAGTGCACTCTTCCGTGAGTCCAACTAAGTAACCAGCTGTCAAAGTTTCCGAAGAAACAGTGCACGCTCTACCGCGAGTCCCCGCAGGAACTGCGAAACCAACCGCCAAAGCCTCCGAAGAGTCGATACGTATTCATCCGCCAAATTCTCCGAAGAGAAGGTGTGTAGCCTTACAATGTCCTCTATCGGACAGTCAAAATCCACCCCCAAAGTTCCCGAGGAACGATGCGTACCCTACCGCGAGGGTCTCCATCAAGACATTCCGAAATCTACTACCTAAGGAAATTCAAACCACTACCAGAGATTTTGATCTCCTGGTGCACTCCTTGAAACCACTACCCCTAAGGGTCATCAGCATTAAACACGACATATAAGCTATATTATAACTGATGATACACCGAAGAAAACTAATAAGAAGACTAATCCAATTATTATAGCTAGAACTAAACAAAGGACAATCCTAAAAATACCGACTAAGTCTCTAATACTAAAAGTCGATAAAGAATCAAGAAATCCTAAGATATCGGCTAGATCTCTAGTGCTAAGGGTCATCGAAGATTAAGGAGTCCTAAAATACCGGCTAGATTTCTAATGCTAAAAGTCAACAGAAAACAAAGAGAGGACCTCACAACCATGCCGATGTACATCCTTCCAAACATATTAAACATATATTCACCTTCCAAAATCAAACAACCATATTACTAATTGAAACTTGATATCTAGTTATTAGTCAACTCGCCACCAGACACACAATTAGAAAATCCAAATAAACATTAGTCATCAAACAAAAACTTCGAGATTGACTCCAACACTATCCTTGGTTAAGATGTTCTAGGCAATTCTTACCTGAGTCATTGCGACTAGCTCTGAGCCTAAACATTAAGGTGCGGAGACACATAATTCTTATTAATCCACATAATAGATAAATTAACACCTCGAGTCCCTATCGATCAAATACATAAGTATAAACAACTTCTTAGCTACCAATCAATTCCTCCAAACTAACCAATTCTCCAAGTACAATAAACTCTAGACTCTCGCATACTAAGCTACCACTAACTACTCTAACAAATACTACCAAATCAATCTCTCGACTATCTCTAGAAATACCCAAGCACTAGTACGGCCTAAGCCTCCCGTATAAAGCATCACAAGATAACATCCTAATGAAACCCCTAGGAACATATCCCTAAGCTCTGATACCAGCTGTCACGCCCCAGAAATCCGGAACCGACTCCTGGGGTGTGAATTGAGAAAAAACAAAGGGGTTTAGGGTTTGGTCAACTAACTAAACCAATTTGGGTTTCTCACAGGGCTGCGATTCTCTCTTAACTGAAGAAAAATGATGAGGGAGAAAACAAAGTATTTTAAAATTTGATTTTTAAAAATATTTCATTAACAGGAAACCGAGAACTAAAAATTTTCGATAAAGATAACCACGCTCGACCTTTAACCGGGCTATCCTCTCAGCATGTGTGGCATGTTGGCGCCACTACGTGTTGACAGGAATCCCTCTAAGGGAGCACGAGACTCAAGCCTCTGATGGCGAGCCGAGTAGCCTTACCCACTCCCTAACACTCGAGCAGTGGTTTATGGGTCCTACCTACGGGCTTATCAAATTAGGTCAATCTCTTCTTATATTTTCATTGTGGTCTAAACTAGGCTTGGGGCCTTGAGGAGAGGCTTACCCAAAAATTCAGCTGGCACATTACTACTATCAAACTCAGAGCACTAAACTAAAGAACTTATAAACTCTTATTCCAATCCATGTCGATTACATCGAATGAAAAGTACTACTACAAAAATTGACATACTAAAAAGTAAGACAAGCTAGGACTCCAACTATGTCTCTGAACTACCACCGCTACTCCGGTCCTGAGCCTCTAAACCTGCATAAGAGCCTACTCGTGGGAAAGAGTAGCCCCCAAAGAGAAATTGGGAGATTAGCCAAATTAATGGCTAGAGACATCCTAGTAGCCTTTAATAATATGAGACAACCGATCCAATTAAATTATTTTTAGCAGTCCTAGTACGGATTACTAATATTTACAGAGGGATAACCTAATCCTACCAGCAGTCTATGTTCTCATGCAATACCTACTGTCACTAGATTGTCTAACATAAAGTTCACTCAATATTTTACAGTATCAATAAACTATTTAAACAAAAAGACCATCTAAATGTTACCAGATTTGCCAATGCTCTAGAATTCCATAATCCAACATTAAGATTACATACTTGTTAATTAGTAATCATATAAAATATCTATCCTAATGTGAACTCCGGATATTTTGTTCATCCTGCCCCCGGTCGGGCATTACTATAGGGCCTTTTATTTCGATGTAGAGGGCCAACTCTCTCGCCGCGCATACTCCGACACCATGCGCAAAGTCACCCATATGATCATAAGGGGTTTCCCGTCTTTCACGGTGGAGCTCTACCGCCCAACTTGCTTTCCTTGGGGGCTTCAACTACCCCGGGACAGGATTGCTAGGCCAATCCCTCTTCGAGGGCACCACCTATTGGCTTTACCACAATCCCTGCCCGTGACCCCTAACCTACTGATCTTCAGCTGTGCGCGCAGGGTGGTTCACAGCCCTTGCGCGCACGGGGTCCAATCTTTTCCACAATATAGATTATTATATTCTATTATTTTAACAAAGTGCCAAAAACTTAACAAGTGAATAACTACCTTTAAATATATACCAAGACAGATAAAAAGAGTACATGCGTTAATTAGTGATTTGCAACGTTTTAACCCTGATCTCTCACTGCTCTCGCAACCCATGCATCACAATAATCCTAAATTACTCTCGCCCGTATTCCCGTGTGCCCGGGTTTCGATACTCCACTCAGGAGGGTAGGCCCCGATAATCATTATTAAATTATATTTTTATTTAAGGAAATACCTAATAACGGTGTCCATGTAATAATTGTGATTATTTTATTAATATTTTAAAACATGACTATTTTATTAATATATTTTAAAGCATGCTTATTTTAATAATATTTTAAAGCATGCGTCGCCGGACTCACGACTTCGCATGCAAGGAGGGGCCCACGTGACCACATGCGGCGATGCCCGGCGGGACCCGCATGCAGTACCATGGACACCTACCCTAGTTGTTCTCATTTCCCACTATCAAAGACCACGGGAAGGGGAGTAGATGTCACCTGGTCGTGGATCGCGTACAAACCCCCGTTAATTGCTCCTGATCCATCTTCGCTCCGCCTAAAGCTCGATCGCCACCATTCACAACTGATAATTTGCATACATTTATACGTTACTAATAAGACTATCACAAGGTGTGTAACGCTGCTAAATAGAACAGGGTTAGACCTGAGTTGGCCGAGTCGAGGATTTATGCGTCATCGGGTGCTGTCTATTGGCACGCAAAACGATGCGCCCAAGGCACCATCTTGGTTAGTCGGCGTTGCCGACGCCAAGAGTCTCACTAGGGTCCAATAGTACTAATCCGGCCAAACGGTCGTGACCGCGTCGGTCGATGGCAAAATCGACAAAGTCGATCACGATTGGGCTTGATTTATCAAAAGACGTGTTTACACGGGAATCACACTAGTGGCCAGCCTAGGCCGCTAAGTAATTCCTCGTCACCAAGGGGGTCGGTCTTGTGTGCAAAAGACTACACAATGCAGTCTGACCCGCATCAGTATCATAGACTTTGAAACCTGCACGACCCGATGAGATCGGGCCCGCTAACCTCGAGTCATATGTTCAAGGGACTAGATCGACTTTGCAGGGGAGGTTGAGGGTTGAGTTGGTGTGCCCGGTCAGGGCTTGGCATCGATTGTTGCCCAATCGTTAGACTCCCACCGGTCGAACGCCGGGTTGCCCGCTAATGGGTTAAGTGGTACACTGTTGCTCCTAGTAGCATGGCTACTCTACATGTGACAAAGCAAGCGGCACCAGTCTATACTAAGGGTGAGCACAATGGCTAGCTCACTCCTAAGGCCGAGTACGGTCGAAACCGTCTCAGCAGGGAAGTGGTCGATAATGGTCGCCAACCTTAAACGGGTCAACTTGGGGGGCATACAAATTACACTACGGCTTAACAGATACACCACCACAAAAGAAGACGAAGAGAAAAGATGGGGGTTTATACCCTCTGCATCCAAGGATACACACACACGGAACTTGGCACTCGCGACGACAAGGGTCAAAAAGAAGTATGTAGCATAACTGGTCGGGTGGTGGTCGGGAGGTCGAAGAGGGCCACCTGGTGCCTGGTTGCCGGGAGCAAAGTCGCCGACAAAAGCAATAGCGTAAATGGGGCTGGCTCACTGGGTCTGGCCGCGCCGATTGCACAGTCGTCAGCCACCGAGCCAACAGTCATGGCTGCAACACGACCAAGGCCATCGGGGGTTGGGGTTGGGCCGGTCTCAACAGAAACAAGAAGAATAAAGAGGGGGAGGAGGGGCTGACCTATTCAGTCAAAAGGGAGCGATAGCTCCATCTGCGGCTTCCCCTCCGGCACCGTCGCACGCAACTTGCCACAGTGAGGGAGAGAAATCAGAAGGGGGGCATTGGCTTCAGCTGCACCTTCTCGCTCTGACCGACTGTCCCCCCCTCGGTCGTTCCTCTCTGACGTCGGCAGCCTCCAATCCGGCCGGCCGTTTCCTCTCCGGCGCCGGCTGCCTCTGCTCCGGCCGGTGGCGCACAGTCCACCATAAAGAAGAGAGAGATCAGGAGAGAGAAGAAATCAGGAGGGGTCGGGTCTGGGCTTTGTTGAGGGGGAAGAAGTAGCTGGGGGTTCGGATTAAGGGAGTAGGGGTGGGGGATCGGGTTTTTAAAGAAAATGGGGGGTGGCGACCAGTACGAGAGGACATAGGACTGCCTGATTTTGTGGGATTTGGGTGAGGGGAACGCAGGACCGGAGAGGGTGAGGTGAGGGAAGAGCAGAGGAGAGCAGGGGATGGGGTGGTGAGGGGTGATGGCGACGGATCGGGGTGGGCGGCTAGGCGAATTTGGGGGAAATCGGATAGGTGGGGAGAGATCCGAGACTGGGAATGGGATCGGATGAGATGGAGAAGAGGGATCCGTGAGAGAAAGAGATGGGATCGGGTGAGAGGGAGTGGGATCCGAGAGGGAGAAGAGGATCGGGTTTGGGGGTTTGAGTTTGGGGTTAGAGAGAGAAAGAGAGATAGAGAGAGAAGGTCGGCTGTTGGGTTAGATGCGTTGGGTTGGACTTTGGCTGAAGAAGGTTGGTTGAATGGGGTGGGTTAAATAGTTTGGGTTGGATGGGATTAAGAGAGAGAGAGGGGTTGGGATGATGGGGTCAGGTTCGGGTTCGGGTTTGTTGTTGAGATGAGAAGAGAGAGAGAGAGTGAGGGGAAACGGTTTTGGGTTGGGTTGGGTTTTTTTTTTTTTTTACTGATAATAATCGTCTCGACTTGAGCTCGAACTCGTCGAGTTGAGACCTGCCGGCACGTGAACCTCGTTGGGTCCAATCGACTCGGATAAGCATATAATTATTAATTAACATAAGACTATTGTGCACTGATACTCGCACACACATGCCCATGTATAAATTAAAGTATTATTCTTTCACTGTCGCCTTGCGACTCGGACCCCGGACCCATTGTCCGGTCCAACTCAAGCTCAAACACATCATAACAATTAGATATATGAAGCAAAAACTATCCATTGGTCTACGAGCAATAATAATAAAATACAGGGGTGCCGACAACAAAAGTGAACTCGGGTTTTCCGGTTATTACATTGGTCTTGTTCTTGAGTGATTTTATGATGAAACCTGTTTTTCAGACAAGCCTACCTCGCATGGTACTACCATATTTAATTATCATAGAATGTACCATTTGCATAATTATCTTTTATACTCATAATTTTGATAGCTCAAAACATAGTTGAAAATTTTGTTAGCAAAATCATTATAGCCTAATTGCATGTTTGTTTTTATCACATATCGGATGCATTGTACTAATTAAATAGAAAAAAAATGGGCTTTCATGAAGATAACTACTGTTAGTGTCATACCAAAGAGCTATCGAAAACTTCTGATTTGCTATTTAGACCTTAAGATTCAAGTCAAATCTGACCACCTTCAACCCAAATCTCTCCTACAAATCCCAAATCACCATGTTCTCACAATTCAAGTTCACATCTTTTCATTTTATTCATAATTCATGATTCAATTGATTCAAAATGGTGTGGGTATATTATTGTTTGTATGAAAGTGTGAGCCCCAATCCCCATCATTGTCTTGTTTCTTTTATTTTTCAAATTCTAATGTCTAATATTCCTCATTATTGCTACTTGCTTGGTAACATCATTATTTAGGGTTCGATACAATTTAAAACACTTGATTGGATGATTTGAACCCCATGATTCATGGAGTGAGCGGCGGAGAGATATTTGATAGATTCAGTAGCCTGCAATCATTTGATAGAAGACATAATAAATTTTTTTGATACTATAGATGCGTACATGATTTCACCTTCTGCGTATTGTTTTTTTTTCTTCAAAATCTCAGATTTATGATTTGCACCATGATACAGTTTGACCTGACCCCCTATTGGTTTTACGATAGGTTGTGATTTTCACAAAATTGATCCTTAATTACTATATCCAGGTTGTCACATCTTGTGGCCTGCAAATTTCTTTGAAGATCAGACATTTGTTTCCAGATGTGGCCATAGTTGATGGTTTCTAGTTTCAATGTGATTTATCTGAAATGGTCATTTTGTACATTTTGAGGCATATCAGATTAGATTTAATGCGGTCTATAACTAAAATGGTAACAACATCAGATTGAAGTGGCAAATAGAACATAAATGAAAACTTTTAGAGGTTGCAGTATCATCAAGTCATAAGCAAAAGCACCGTCGAAGGCAGGATATTATGCTTTACCTGAACTGTACTGGTCATCACATGCGGATGAATTGGCAGACTATCACTCAGCTGATAAACACCACATGTATAAAGGGATCTCAACACCACATGTATAAAGGGATCTCATTGTGTGTGTGTGTGTGTGTGTGTGTTAGTGAGAGAGAGAGAGAGAGAGAGAGAGAGAGAGAGAGAGAGAGAGAGAGAGAG
Source organism: Chamaelirium japonicum (assembly GCA_947650365.1). Classification (NCBI taxonomy): domain Eukaryota; kingdom Viridiplantae; phylum Streptophyta; class Magnoliopsida; order Liliales; family Melanthiaceae; genus Chamaelirium; species Chamaelirium japonicum. Next base: position 25,843,812 of record OX393555.1, read on the forward strand.
AGAGAGAGAGAGAGAGAGAGAGAGAGAGAGATTTAAGTATTTCTTTAGATAAAAACAATTTAGAAGACCGGGCATAGGGAATGTGATGAATTATTGGAGAATGGGTGCAGCAGATATACTTGTGTGGGAACAAGGTTAAATAAATTCTCATTTTGAACATGTTCTTCCCCTGTTCTCAAAGTTTAGGAAATTTGAGAAGTTCCAAAATGTTTCGGTATTACGACTTAAAAACGTCACCTATAAACAAAATACAGACAGATTGCCACTAGTACTGAGTTCCAAGGTACCGGTCTCTTTTCCTCGCCTAATGGCCATTTGATTGAAAACCTAATCCATTTTTCGGCCGTCTCATGTGCTTCTAAACCTTTCAAGTTGTATGTTCTACTGCAACATTGGGCTTGACTTAGTGAATCAATAAATCTAATAGTATAATACTAAAATGGATCCCTCTCTCCCATGTTGTGACATGTGGACCTCTTTTGTAGAGCTAAAATCCTTCTCCCATGTGTGAACACAGCTCTCTCTGATAAATCCTATTGAAATCCAATTATAAAAATGATAAATACCCATTAAATGATATTTAATGGTCTTTAGGAAAATCATTAGTACTATATCTCCCTCTAACAAGTGAATCACATCCCAACGAGTGAATCACACTTATTCCATATTGCACACTTCTTCATAATGCTGTGATATTGTCTGTGCCACATGGTGTGCATCAAGTTCATCCGGGCATTGTTCGGGTTTCTTACTAGTAAATACTTATAAAGCTGAGGCCTCTGTGCCACGTGTCAGCCTTTCTCATCTCTCTCTCTCTCTCTCTCTCTCTCTCTCTCTTGCATTTCCCCTCTTTATCTCGCTTTGTTTTTTGGTACGACTCTTTTGACACAATGAGTAGTAGGATTCACTTTCATTGAGCGGCACCACAGCCGTTCGTACATTGTATGGGATTAATACTAGTGTTTATTGTAAAATCGGAACATGCTAAGCTGGCAAATACTGGCAGCCTAATGAGTGTATGTTTTCGGAATGCAGGCTTAGCAATACTCTCAAGTCTGGAGGTGGCTAACTGATGGAGTTGGAGCTCCAGGCACAGAAGTCAGGATGGAGGGAATTTGGGTACTCTTTCTTCTACAAGTTTCTGGTATATCTTGCTGAATTATTTATTAAGATTCCCCATATGCATGGAAAGTTGTGGTTGCAACACTGGAACATATCCTCCTCCTAATCCAATACTGTTTTAACTGGTTTTTTTTTCTTTTTTTGGTATGAAAAAACGGTTTTGAGGGTTTTTTTTTTTGGGAGGAAAATTTGCTCCTTTTGGACTTGCATCAATTATGATGATAAACAGTGCTCGGATAAGTTCGCATCCTCTTGATTAATCGAAATTAGGTTTGAAGATAATGCCCTCTTATTTCTCGAAACAGATATCAGCAGGCATCAAGGAGGGTGTCAGCTAGCTCATGTGGTAAATTCTCTGGTGGTTGTACCTGAGACTTGGGGTTGAATCCCGCCTTCATCGAATAAATAATTGGTAGGTGTCCACCTTAACGATCCTCGATTCTCAAAAAAAAAAAAAAAAAAAAAGAAGAAAAAGCAGCAGCTTGGGGGAGGTGGGAGGGAGGGGTAGGAGGCGGCGGCAGCAGCAGCAGCGGTAGGTGGGAGGGCGGAGGAGCGTAAGGAGGGAGGATGAGGAAGAGTTGCAGCAGCAGAAGTGAAAGGAAGGGGGTACTGGTCATATGAAGTTAATAGTAGGGGTGCAACTTGGGTCGGGTAAACCCGAGAACCAACCCAACCCGATCTACATGGGTCGGGTTGGTTCGGGTATTTTGAGTTTTGTAGATTCGGCTAAATATGGGTTGGTTTCGGGTTGGGGCTTTGTAGACCCGAACATTACACTTGCACATGAGTAACAATTTGTTTGTTTGCCAACATTGAACCAACTACCAAGAGAAGTAGAGAACTCAACATCTGGCTAAAGCCTAAAGCCCAATGAGGGCCTCTAGCTCGCTAGTAAATAGTCGATAGCCATTATTTGTTTAGACCAACTACCGACCTGACCTTAGATGTCTATTGGTTATTTTATTAGCAAGCTACAGGTCCACATTGAGCTTTAGGCTTTTGCTACACGTGTTCTCTTGGTTCAACGCTAGATAACAACAAACGGTTACATGTGTGCTAGTGTGATGTAGTCCCAAGCCTAAACCCACGACACATATGTAGATTAATGTATATGAGTTTGGTTCTCTGGTTGGGTCAGGTTTATCTGGAACCGACCTGTATTTAATCGGGTCTGCAAAACTTAGAACCGAACTGACCCATTTGATCAAAATGTCCTTCTTAGTTTTACCCGACCCAACTTGTACCCCTACTAAAACCATTAAAAAAAATATAGAAATTTCATACTTATAAAGCTCTCGAGGCGCAGAAAGAGGAAAGTTTTTTTTTTTCAAAATAATATTTATTTTTTTAAAAATATTTTTTTAATAAATATTTGTCAATTTTTTTTTTAAAAGTGATAATTTATCTATCACGTGGCTGTCATGTCAGTTCTTTCATTAATTTTCTATCCAATAAAATAGGTAAGTGAGATACGGATTTTGAAATCAGCGTACATTTTACGGAGAGAATAAAATTATCCTTTTGAGGTAATTATTTGACAGTACCTTAAATAGGCTTGATGGGTATCTTAGTGTGGGCCCATATGCATCCACTTATAATCAAGCCATTATGCCTGGCCAAGCCCGACGATTGTAATTAATGGCCTGGGCCCAAGCTTTATCAGATCATTATTGTCCATGAACTCTCTCTCTTCAAAACTTTATGTCAAGAACTTCTTGCCCCCCTCCCTCCCCCTCTCTCTCTCTCTCTCTCTCTCTCTCTCTCTCTCTCTTTCTCTCTCTCTTCTTCAAAACTTTATGTCAAGAACTTCTTGCCCCCCCCCCCCCCCCCCTCTCTCTCTCTCTCTCTCTCTCTCTATATATATATATATATATATATATATATATATATATATATATATACACACACACACACTAGTGCATGCCCGTGCCTGTCGGTACTGTAGCGGGCCGCCTTCTGCGGCAACACACCCCCTGGGCATCACCATCCCCATCGTCGTATGCGACGACAATACACCTGACCGCCTTCGGCATGCCCGTGCCGATTGGCACAAAGCGGGAGCCTTCAGTGCGACCAACCAACCCCCAACTCCGCTACCCCGAGGGGAGAGAGAGAGAGAGAGAGAGAGAGAGAGAGAGAGAGAGAGAGAGAGAGAGAGAGAGAGAGAGAGAGAGAGAGAGAGAGAGAGAGAGAGAGCAGGGCCGTCTCGATACAAACTGAGGTCTAAGGCAAAAATTCTAAATAGAGTCTTTTTTTATTGATTTATTTTCATAATGGGCTGGGCCTACATGGTGGGTATGTTGGTCGTGAGTGAGGTAACCAAATCACCGGACTGTTTTGGTAGCCAATCCGACCTGACCCGACCCATTTAGTAAACGGGTTAAACGGGTCGGGTCGGGTTTGGGTTTAAGTTTTTGACCCGTTTATTAAACAGGTCGGGTTCGGGTTGGGTGTTTTGCCCTTATACCTATGTCTCAACCCGACCCGACCCGACCCGATCCATTGCCACCCCTACTTGAAGGCAGACGTAGGGCTGCAACTTGGGCGGGCCAACCGGAACCCAACCCGAACCCAACCCAAATTTGGGCGGGCTAACCTGAACCCAACCCGAGCCCAATCCGAATTATTTCTCCTCTACCATATTGAGGCCGATCAACCCATCCCGCACAACCTGATCAACCTAGCCAACCCGACGGATATGGCTAGGGCTAAGGAAGTTCAAACTGACCTTGGGTTGGGTTGGGTTGGGGGTACAAAATATGCTAAGTTAGGGCTTTGAGGTTTGGGGTACAAAAGAAAAGAACAACGTTGGTATTAAAGGGTCCATAGGGAGACGGGGCTAGTTACAGATTTTTGGGGTATGAATAAAATTTTCCAAAGATTAGGATAAATTACACTTTGCCCCTATGTAGTTTTGCTCAAAATCACTTAACTCCCATATAGTTTATTTTGTTCCAAATTGCTCCCTAAAGTTTGAAATGTTAGCACAATACACCCTTTTGTCAAGTTCATAATTTCCTTGTTTGGTGATTTTTATCTTATCGAAACTGAATTGGAGAGGGCAAAATGTTGTTTTATAGCTATAAGAGGGCTTAGTGTTTTTAAGCTAAACTTCAGGGGGCAAAGTATAATTTACTCTAAATATTCTTATATTAATTGAGATTTGAGAGTGATTTTCGTGAGAGATTTTCAGTGATTGGGTTGCCTTCTTTGTGAGCCAATTAATTCTGTATTAATTGAAGGACTTCCCTTGTGAAGAAGTGAAGGGATGAGTCCCACTCTATGGTTAGATCAAGAGATGATGATCAAATCTATCCGTTCATTTTTGTCTAGTCAGCAAGTTGTTTCATTTTGTCTAGTCAGCATGTAGACCGCCGTGCCATGTTATATACCGCCGTGGTATATATATATATATATATATATATATATATATATATATATATATATATATATATATATATATATATATATATATATATATATATATATATATATATATATATATATATAATGCGGCATGCGGTAAGTGCGGCACCACATAGTAGCCGTCTGATGCACCGCTGCGTGCATCGCATGCACACAACGCGTGCATCAGACGACTACGGTACAGTACTGCACGTACCGTATGCCGCATCATAACATGCCCCTATATATATATATATATATATATATATATATATATATATATATATATATATATATGTCAAGAACTTCTTACCTAATCCCCTATCAAATCCAAAATGTTTTCAGTCTAATGATTTTCCTTTCACACTAAAAACCGTAGGATACTTGTGGCTACGTTTGTCCAGCAAAGGTACCCAGACATGTCATTTCGAATCAGCCACTCCAATCTGCCTATAGCTATTTTAGAAAAAGAGTTAGGGTGTGACTCCAACTTCTTGGGAAGGACTAGTGCAATCATTTTCATAATAAGGACATGTTTTTTACTCGGAGTTGGGATTCTCTGGAAATAGGTCCATTCCCATGTTCTTTCCATAACGGGCTTGTTATGTTTGTTTCCTGAGAAATGAAAGTCCCATCATATGTGTGGGATTTCGTTTCTCAATCAAAAACATAATATATTTAAATCCCACTACACCTCCTCCATCCTCATGGTGAAAGCCTGTTCTTTTATAGGTTCCTTGCAATTTTATGAAAAGAATGGAGAAATAGACCCAGTATATGCGTGGGTGTATAAAATATCCATCCCCTCGCTCAGCGTCAAGATCAAAACTCTCAGGAGAGAAGGCTCTGAAGAATCAGACAAAGGAGGGGAGCGGAGGATAATCCCACCCGCCAAGATCCAGCATCCACCATTCTGTAGTTGCCCCGGCAACGAGTGAAAGAGGCGGCAGGAGCATAAGGCACCCCAACAGGGAGCTAGTTCACCACAAGATCCATGTTCCAAGCCAAAAAATGGGCTTTGGGTGGGGGATGATGAGTAGGCCCATGTGCATCCACTCATAGATAGGGTAAGGATTTTGACCCACACACACTTCCTCCAAGCCCTGGCCAAGCCCGACCATTCTAAGTATTGGCCTGGGCTCACACTTTATCAGATCATTATTGTCCATGAAGGTTAGGTGCCATGCTCTCTCTCTCTCTCTCTCTCTCTCTCTCTCTCTCTCTCTCTCTCTCTCCACACACACATTGTAGCATGGAAAAGAAGTCACCCACTTAGATAGGTGGTCACTACTCTCTTTTTTTAGAAATCTGCCATAATTTGCAAATTTCTATGGTTTAAACCCAAGAAAAATACGATTATGTATTAATTTGAAAATATTATTTACAAATTTATTTAATCATAAACATATAAGAAATAAATAACCAACGGGATCTTGGCCTGGTGTACTTTCCTGTCTCCCATGTTGGAGAGGTTCCATGCATGTTTGACTCATGGAATGGCCACCGTGGATCGAACATTCCCTCAAGGCCTCTGTGCCTTGTTTGCGCGTGCGAATCCTGGCCGTTGATGTCATGTCACAGGATTATGAAATTAATAAATAGCAACTGCTGCCTCCCTTGTTTCGATCGTCAAACCTCTTTGAGCCCATGCTCTAGCACCCTGTTCTTTGACTGCCTGGCCGATCCAACAAAAAAAAAAAAAATCAAATACATTATAGTGATAATTTTTGAATATCTTAATATTAATATCAATATCTCATGTGTTGTCCCACCAGAAACTAACTACGAAGGTTACAAAAATAGATTGGCAAATTTTTGATATGCATATCAACCTATTACCAACCCTGTAAGATTAATGAAAAAAACATGACCAAGACAACTTGGTAACGAAGGGGATGCTAAGAAATAAATTTTGTGGCTATGATCGTCCGGTAGAGGTATCTAGACATGTCTCCAATATGACTAGCTATTTTAGAAAATAAGTTAAGGTATGACTCCAATATTACTGGCCTTAATTTTTATTTCTAAATTTACCATTAAAAGTTTTTAAAGCAAATGTCAATCACATAGGACTTCCGAAGCTCCTCTCCTCTTCACACAACCATCTCTAATTCTATTGGATATACCATCATCTATTTCTTCATTCTTTTACAGGATGGACTTAAGATACCACATCACATTATGGTATTTCTTGGCCATCATTATGAAATAGGCTTCATTACCATTGTTATTTATATTAAAAATTTTCTTACTATATTCTGGTTTAGTTTAACTTATTTTTAAATCCTTATCGTCCAAAGTCTTCCATCATAACTCTAAGTTAGCATTTAATTCTATCATTGTCTCATCGACTAACAATATATCATCTGCAAATAAAATATATCATGGTACTTCTTAAGTATTAGTAGTGAGATTATCAATGACAAGATTAAAAGTTAGGGGCTCAACGCTGACCTTGGTGAAGTCCCATAATGACTAAAAATCCATTTGTCCCGCCATAGTTCCTTCTAACAACTAGTAATGCCCCCGAATATATGCCTCCTCAAATCAGTTGGTCCCACCACCATTGAGAAGAATCCTGAAAAAAACCCTTCCAGCGGACTCCTCAATGATGGGGTCACCCGATGGCCCCCACCCTAACGCCTCAACCTTCTCCTCAACGTTGGTGCGAAGAAATCATCCTCAATGTCAAATTGTGCACACGAGCGTGACTTTGCTGTTGTAAATCGCACCCGTACGGTGATAATCGTGTGGTCCAAATGAATTCGATTGTCATTGTCCTGAAATTGATCGATTCTAATTAGCTGGAGACTCCCATTTACCTCCCCTCCTCAAAAATCGTGTGGTCCAAATGAATTCGATTGTCATTGTTAAACTGTAGAAAATAATTTTGAAGAGACCGCTGGAGACTCCCATCTACCTCCCCTCCTCAAAGATGACGTAGCATTCAATTCCTCTTCAACCATGCTTTTGAGGAGGCTCATTTCGAGGACGCCGTTGTACATGCTCTAAAGGATTCTCAATCCCGCTTGGGTTTTCCAATTGACAGGATTTGAATTCAATGCCCTCCCCTTCTTCTTCTACTAATTACATTTTCCAACCATCTTTCGATAATAAATCCAATACTAGTGTCGATTAACCCACCAAGGGATATAAGAGTTGGTAAAACAACTGATGCTTTGGTTTAGGAGGTCATCGGTTCAACTCCTCCCCCTCTTGATTTATACAGGAGTGAAGTGGGAATTATCGAGTGGGTCAGATTTCACTCCTGGAGGGATTAATCCGAGCTTGATTGAAGTGGGCCATTGCCCGAAAGGTTTTGGAACATCTGTCCATCTATAAACCAAAAAAAAAAAATAACAAGAAAAAGAAAAAGAAAGAAGGCCCAGTGTCTATTAGATTTTTGAGCATGACTTAATCTTGGGTCTGCAAATCATCATTTTACTTATATTTAATGTAAGCACTGAGTTTGTCAAAGCCGTCTTAGCTCAGTTGGTAGAGCGCATGGCTTTTAACCATGTGGTCGTGGGTTCGAATCCCACAGACGGCGACTCCTTTCTTTTTTTATTATTATTTCACTTGAGGTTTTTTTTTATATAGTTTTAGCCTCAAAGCAAGTCGGATCTCCACCTGTCAATAGGGACTTGCGCATTTTCCCTACTTAAAATGCTCCGCGGTACACTATAACCGTGCACCTCTGGCTACCAACACACAAAAAAAAAAAAGAAAAAAAAGAAGCACCCAAGGTCCGTGACTCCTGTCCCTTTTGTGGGACCCCGACCCATCTGTCTCAGTCTGCTCCCATGTTTAGGGCACCTGACTGGCTCCTCACCCTTTTGCTGTCGGCCACTTCATCCCCCATTTCTACTTTATTTTCATCACTCCAAAACGAAATTTTACATATAAAAATTCATCTCCACGGGCCTCCTAAAGCTACTCCCTATTCTAGGGAGCCAAATGGACTTTGTTTTCTTCGATAGCTAGAGCCGCTCCGTATTCTAGGGGGTCATATGGGTTTTTTTGGTTTTGTAGTTAGCTATAGGATACTGGAAATACAGCACGACTAGTCGATACCATCCCCCTGGTTAGGGTTCGAAACTTATCAAGGCTGCCTATTCTAGATCCGTTGGGATTTTAACACTGCTCTGAAATTCCCTCTTGAGGGGATCAAATAGGGAGGTTCTGGAGTACGGAGGGAACACTTAACTTAATAAAATTTTCACACGCGATTGCTTACCTCGACGGCACAATGCAAACAGTTCGTTAGGTTACTCTTTTAAGCTTGTTAATGTTTGCTCACTAACTAATGCTCACTTTGGATTTTATCTTAGCATGCAAGGGGCAATGCTCTCCTCTTCTCTCAAGGCTCAAACAAAGGCGAGGACATAGGAGGTAACCTACGTGCTGATGGATTATGCATACAAAACAGGAAAGTAAAACGTGCAGTCAATTTTTACGTGGAAACCCCGAAGAAAAATTAATACTGGGTCCATAATTCCGGAGGTGCAAGTGATCAACTAGAAATGGCAAAGATACAAGAGTCTAGAGCATTGCTCCGATAGATATGTGGTGATTCACAACCCAACTCTAACAAATCCACAAACAGGTGTTCCACAGTGTTGTTCGGTCCGACGCTGAGCACGCGATCATCGCTCATAATCCCCAGCAACCTCCTTTACTTGAACTGCATGTCCTTCCAACCTCGTCCTCCTGAGCACCGGTCGTTGGAAAATTTGGGTCGATAACAGGGATTGATTAATCAAAAGATTCAAGATAAAAAATTAATTTGCTATCTTTTAGGCAAATTCCTTCTCTTTTAGTAAAACTGCGAGTACAAGAGGAGTATTCGAGAAACCATCCTCAGGATATAAAGAAGCCCCTAATCTGTGGTTGGTCGGATACGAAGTATGAACTCTCTGATCCGACCAAAATACACCCCTTTTTTGATAAATTGGTGATGCCCTAATACTCTTACGTTTTCATCGGAATTGAGTCATTTGGGGTGATTGATCTTGGAGGAAATACCTCTCTATTTATAGAGTTTGAGGCAATGGTTCACCCAACAATTGCACCCCAAGTTCGTGTTAGAGAGGTGAAGACCAAGTTCGAGGAGCCGCTACAAGCCCAAAAAGCCCAGGAAGCCCAAAGTGGAGCCTAATAGGATCAAAGGAGCAGAACGCAGGATTATTGAAACAGTCGTGTGCACGACTTGTGTTAACGCAAAATTCTCAAACACTCTTCTTGTCATAATTTGTGCGCTCAAAATGTTCTCAGTCGTAAATTAAAATCCTAGTGTCGAGATCAATATTTGTCAGAATGATAGCATACACGATCACATTCAGCTCGATATGCAATCAGTAGAAAACTTGAAAACCATCGCACACAGCAACCCAATGTTTATTGGTTTTACTTATTGTTAGGGTTGTAGGACTTGATCTTTGCTGAGAAGAGGATTAGGTTGGTCTATTTTAGTGTATTATTGTAGCATTTTGTTGATTTTTCGATTACTGTATTCGTGCATCATTGATTTTCTGATTCACTCGAATTTTTTAAATTGAGTTTCAAAATACTTCCAAGTTCATGAATTTTCATTTATTGATATTGAACGATTTGACTTCTTGATTTCAGATTTCTACACTTTCTGGAACGATTCCTTGTTTTTTTTATAGTTCGCAATGTTTTACGTTTTCCCACGAATTTGGTTACGACTTTTGGTTTCGGATTATTTTGATTTACCGTGTGCATCATTGCACAAGGCTCGAGTATCAGTGAGCCCCAGTGCATAAACCATTGCGTATATAGGTTGCACTTGGCGATTCACCAATTTCCATAATAAGAATTTTTCTAAGTATTGGAGATATTCCATATGCATCCGAACAGCTGTACGTTTGGACTAGTGATGCAGAGGTCGAACTGTTCACTTGTGGTTTGGACTGTTAAGGGTCATTTGACACAGGCTGTTCGAACAATTGTTCAGATGACTGAGGCTTGCCCGGTAGACCTTGGGTCTAACATCTGAACAACTATTTGAACTGCATGCTGGGCGGTGGAACAACTGTTCGGACCACTAGTTGCCAAGTCTGTTTTGCATAAATCGCCTCAGAGCAAAAAAAAAAAAAAACCCTCCTGTTTATTTCAAAAGTGATTTTTGGAGAGAACTTAGTAGAGGAATTGGGTATTTTCTTGAACATGCCCATCTTGTGTTAAATCGATTCCTCATTATGGTTTCTCTATTCATTGTTGATCAATTCTTCGTTGGATTGACCTCTAATTTATCTACAAGGTAGATTAGAGTGTTGAAGATGTGGCTCCAAACAAGCCACATACAAACTCCAAGGTTTGTACGTAAAGGAACGACAAAAGACAGAGCACAAGGGGCGAAGGAATAGGCAACCACAATCATACGCACAACCTCCCAGGTCGTGCGCACGAGTGGCATCGGAAAAAAAGTCAGTTAAGAAATTGGGTTGAGTTGTGCGCATGACTTTTCCAAGTCGTGCGCACGATTTGAGTTGGCAGTATGCTGGTGATGCGGTTCGGCCTGCGTTTTCTCGTGAGACTAATTCTCCAAGTCGGATACGAATGTATGATTATAAAAGTGTGATTCTAGGAAGAACCTATAGATCATGGTGACACAAGATTATCCCAATGGAGAGACTAGAAGGTAGCCATCATCAAAGAAGAGGGAGAGAAAGCCATTGGAGACCGGAGGGTTTCGAGATAAGCTTTTTCTTGTCTTCGACGTGTAGGGCTGCTAGATCTATTCTCTCTGGGGGGCATTTCTATATGGGTGTATGAGGGATTGGTTATAGACAACTATAATTATACTCGGATTTTTCTCATACTAGTAAATCCATCGATCGGTCGTTGCTAGAACTTCTTGGGTGATTTCTTGTGTTTATCTATTATATCAGTCTTATCGGTGGTCGTCTCCATCGTAGTGATTCTATGTGCGTCATGTTTCGCGGTGTAAGGGCCTCGAATCGTGACAAACTGGTATCAGAGCTAAGGTTCGGGGTGATACCAATAAATTGGTATTAGCGCTAAGGTTCGGAGTGATACACAAGGAATTGGTATAAGAGCTTCTTATTGAGGATTTGGGGAGGCTTTAGTTCGATGGTGTAGAAAAATATAGACCGAGGAAAAGGCACCGAGACGCAAGTGTTAGGATTGATGTGTTCTAAGCTTGTAAAACTTTATGTTTTGCTCTAATAAAGATTGATAGTTATTATATGAGATGCATATAGGTACGTAACATAGTTACGTGTTCTTTTAAGAACAGAGAGCCATGGTTATATGGTAGTCCACTGAGCTGAAGACTGAGTGGATTGGTCCCATATAATCTAAATCAGTTCGCACCTATGATCAGGTTGGTCGCCTCATCATTATAAGATGTTGGCGATGACAATTCATGGGAAGTCTTCACCATGGTCATCACCAGGCACAATGTCTGTGGCTGAACGGAACTAACATGGTATACAGATCAGTGAGCAGACACTGGTATAATGAGCCGTGTTTCTGCTTAGGGTAAAACGGTCCTAAACCCTGAGGAACCACGTCTAATGGACTAACCAGTTGCGTAGTGCTTTGGCACACCAATGTGTGAGGATCTGTATGCAGTGATCCAAAACCACGGTGTACTAGGTTACCCAGCTGGCGTTGTATTAGCGTGTCACTCTTGCAGGCCATCCACACCCCTGAAGGGAGGTGTGTTCCTTGGTGTGACTTACATTGTACTAAACCCTGGCCTGGTGGTCATCAGTTTGACTGTTGACCGAGTTCGATTACTCGACGGGGTAATCAGAGGTATGATGTATAGGTCAACTTGGAAGGAACCAAGTCATATGATCATTCGAGTCTGACGGTAGTCTCCACCGCTCGAAGTGAATCATGGCATCAAGTGGAGGGACAACGAGTTTACCACTACTAAGCGAAGAGCAGGGGTATGATGGAGAACATAGTACGTTCGGGTGAATTGGAGTGCAGCCTGTGCCGTACTCTGGGTGGCCACGCAGGTTAACTCGAGCTCAGAGGATCGATGGTACACTCAAAAAGTGTATCGATCGAGCTTGAGTTGGAAGCCATGAACCCCGGTCCCTGATGGTTTCACCTTATCAACATTATGTACAGTTCTTGAACCGTCTCCTCGGAACACCATAAGCATTATAAGGAAGAAAGAAGTATACGCTCCGTGTGTGCTTGGCACTAGAGCACGGTACATGCGTAACTACATGCGAGTACTACGGGGTATGCCCGAGACTTGTACAGAGGCACAGGTAGTAATCCCTAGCCATAAGTGAACTTCGCTGCATAGGTGCGATGCACCGGGGTATATTGTGAGTTGACTAGTTGACTTTGCTTGAGGCACCCTCTGGTGGCCTTAGTTAATAGTAAGGTAACTAGTAAAGATCACTTAAGTAGTGGCCGCTAGGTCTCGCATACTAGAAATGGTCAAATTGAGACGTCAGGGCGTTTTGGTAAAAACTCACTCTGCCGAACCTCACTTATGGCCGACCCTAGCAGTGGGAGACCATGCTAGGGCCGGCCCTATGTTGTAGGGATGAGAATCCCTCATCTATAGGGCCGGCCATATAGATAGGGATAGGGCTTTGAAACGGTCAAAACAAGCCCTAAAAAATAGGAAAACGGATAAATAGAAGATGAGATAAAAGGGTAATAATAGAGAGATAATTGTGGGAGGTTCTTATCCCCTTGGATCCTTATCCAAGGGGGTAGGCCGGCCTATATAAGGGACCATATGGGGCCGACCATAATGATGCAAAAAACCGAACCCCCTTCCTCTCTCATCTCTCTAGTTCTCTCCCTAATCTCTCTCTACTTTTCCGCTTGCAACTTCGTCTTCCTCACATGGAGTTTCATAGAAGGAGAAGGGTCGTTCTTCGAAGGCACTCAGAGATCCGAGAGCGACGTTCCGTACATCGTGTGAGATCGGGTGAACAAGAAGACATCGTCTCTATTCATACAATCGGCATCTTCGCGAACGATCTTCCGTCTCCATTGACAAAGAAGACAATTCTCCGCGGTTAAAAGATCCGCATGAAAGGTATGAATAATCTAACACGTAGATCTAGTGAGCATTATGATTTTCATGCATGCTAGATAATCATTACGCTAGATTACCGTTAGGGTGTTCGATTCACGTGCATACACATGCACACATATGTAGATTAGTTTCAATGAAAGTTTAAATCGTGTAACGTGCACCATGAACGGTCTTTCGACCGCAAAATTGTTTCCGCTGCGAGCCTCTACCATGGAATTATTTCAAACAATTGGTATCAGAGCCGCATTAGTGGTGTGCGTTTCATGATTTTCATGAAACCATCATGTGTGTGCATGATGAACGCGTGAGATCATCGGGGTTCTTACGCTTAGATCATGCATATGTATATATATTGTGCTTGTTCTATGAATCGTTCTTGTAGGGCGCAGCTATAAAATCTAGATCTGTGTTTGTGCTTGCTACCGGGGGTCGGACCCCGAGTTAGCCAATGTCTGGATTTGCTCTCTATGTGTGTGGATATGTAATAGAGCCGTAGATTGGGCGAGTGATGGGGGTTGACCATCCTCGGTTCCAATGGCCTTTTTTCTAGGTGTGTTTTTTTTTTTCTTTCTAGGAAATTTTGTACGAGCGAACACTTGCTTGAAACGTACTAGACTTTTTTGGTTACAGATTGAGAAGAAAGATGTGTCAAAGAAATCCACCATCGGGAGCGTAAGTGGAACCCTGGAGGATGAAGACGATTCGACAAAGTGTTCGCGAGAGCGACGGAGGAGCCGGATCGTAGGACCTTGCGAAGAAAGTTAGAGGCCTGCGCTGTGCTAATTAGGTTCAGGGGTGGGACCCTGAACTTAATTCATTTTTAATGGTTACTTTCTTTATTAGTTATTTATGTTTCATATCGAACCCCGATGAAATAATGTTATTATCAGTTTCCAGAGGGATGCCTTTCCCCTCCGGTCTAAGCGACTGTTTGAGGATAGGATCCCGCTAGATGATACCTATTATTCAGTTGATTTTTGATGTTAGTGGGATCCCATCACATATGATTATGCCACTATTAGGTCAACACCCGACTAGTCGGGTGTGCCTATTTGGCCAGCATCGAAACCTAAAATGAGATGGAAATCCATTGAACATCAATTGTCAAATTTATAAGCGAGGCACCATGACTAGTGGGAGTCCTTTCCAGTGTGTCTGACTTTAGGCTAAGCTCCAGAGCATTAGCGTGATAACCAATTTTGCAGAGCATCGATATTCTCGAAATATGTAATGTGACCCTTGAATGGAGAAATCCACTTGAGGCAGGGACTATGATATTCCGAGAATGATTAATGCTAGGTGAATGACTTGAAGCGCTAGTGGGAGCATGGTGTGGGAGCATGGTGTGACCAGGGTCTAGTATATAGGAGGTCGCTACTTTTGCATTTGCATAAATTCATACTCATAAAATAACCCTCAAATTTTATAAGGGATGTAAGAGAGGACTTTTAGAGATCCTCTGGCCTCCACGGCTAATCACTTCGTGCTCAGGTGGAAGGGCATAACTCAACAACCCCCTCGGGTGAGAGCTGTGTTTTTTCTATGCCAAGCTACTTAGTGATCTCCTTCGGGATATGGCGGTTACGGTGCCAAGTGTTCAGGCTTTACTCACCCTCGTGGGGGCCGTTAGAACTCCCGTGCCGTAATTACTTAGGCTCATGGGTAAGCATCCTAAGTACACATGAGGTATTCGTTGCGAAGACAACGGTGATCACGTGGTTCTGGCCAAAAAATAACCATGGTCCATCAAAGCCCTTAGTTGGCAGATTTGGATAGGGTCAAGGGAAAGACCCGTGTAAGCGGAAGACCTGCACACTGCCCCCTCGGACAGGTGTAGCCGATTCCGAGATCTTACATACATGGTTAATTAATCCATAGAGATGGCTTCGCTTGAGGGTAGCGCTGACATATGGATATAATTAGCTTGTTTTAAAAATTTATAAAATAATTTTCATGCATTCTCATTATTCAATCTTTTATTCAGATGACCAAGTTAAACCCCGTGTCTGCTATACTAAATGACCACAAACTTACCAGTCCCAACTATGAGGACTGGAAGCGCAACCTGTACCTGGTCTTAAGGATTGGTAAACACATGACAACCCTGAATGACCCTGAGCCAGATTTGCCAGGACCCGATGCCACAGAGGCACAGTTAAAGGCGTTCACTGACTGGAAGGAATCTAATGAAATATGTAAATACTATATAATAGCATCCTTGCAAACAACTCTGCAGAAGCAGGTCGAGGAGATGCCCGACGCTTCTGACATGATGTTGTATCTAAAGGAAATGTTTGAGGGTCACAATCGAGTTACGCGATATCTTACCATCAAGAAACTCGTCGGTACTAAGATGTCCAATGGGACGCTAGTTCGGGAACACATGATGAAAATGTTTGAGTTCCAGAACAAACTAGCAACCATGGACATTGTGCTAGAAGGCAAGGTGATGACAGACATCTTTCTCTCGTCACTGTTTGGAGCCTTTGAAGGCTTTGTCACCAACTTTAATTTGAACAAGTTGGCTATGACAAATACAGAGCTTCTGAGAGCTCGTCAGGCAGCTGAGGATGACTTCAAGCAGAAGGGCGAAGCACTTCACGTGCAACACAGATCCTTCAAGAAGTCGGGTAAATCTCAAGGCAAGAAACATAAGAAGAAACCTAAGTCAGCGTCTGTGTAGGACTCTACTCGAGCCTCTGGGTCTGGCGAATCAAAGAAACCGGGCACGAAGTGTTTTCGATGTGGCCAGAAGGGTCATTGGAAGAAGGACTGCAAGAAGCCTCAGAATGCTGGTGAAGGTAATCTATAACTCTTAGTTGTTGAATCATTTCTTTCGAGTAATAGTTCTTTTGCTAGTTGGATTGTGGACTAAGGATCCACTAACCATGCCTGTAACTCTCTTCAGGGGTTTCGAAAAAGCAGAAGGTTGCTTGATGGAGAGGTGACCTTAAGCATGGGAACTGAGGCCGTGGCTGCTGCTGAAGCTATTGGAGAAGTTAATCTTAGTTTTTCGAATAATAAGACTTTGACTCTTAGAGATATTTTTTATGTACCGTCCTTAAGACGTAACTTGATTTCTGTTTCTTCTTTAGTTAATGAAGGTTATTCAGTTTATTTTGATGCTTCTGGTGTGTCGTTTAAGCTGAATGGAACTTTTATAATAAGATGAATGGTTCAGAATCATCTCTATGTTGTCAGTCCTAAATTTGAAAAAGATAACATAATAACTTCAGTATTTAATGTTAATTCATCTAAGCGTAAGAAACCTTCGGAGAATTTAACCCAATTGTGGCACTTACGACTTGGGCACATTGGCTTAGACAGGATCCATAGGATAGTGAAGGCCGGGCTTCTGGAAACAGATCCTATGGAGATCCTTCCCACCTGTGAATCTTGCTTGGAAGGCAAGATGACCAAGAGGGCCTTTAAAGGCAAATGAGTAAGAGCTACAGAGGTATTGGAGTTAAATCCATTCAGATATATGTGGACCCATGAGCGTCAAGGCGATAGGAGGCCATGAGTACTTTATCACTTTTACTGATGATTACTCAAGATATGGTTACATTTACTTGATGCATCGGAAGTCGGAATCCTTTGACATGTTCAAAGAGTTCAGGGCTGAAGTAGAAAAGCAGACAGGTAAATGTATAAAAACACTTCGATCTGATCGAGGATGTAAGTACCTATCTGACGAGTTCCTAGGGTATTTGGTGGAGCATGGGATAACATCCCAGTTAACTGCTCCAGGCACCCCACAACAGAATGGAGTTTCTGAGAGAAGGAATCGAACCTTGTTGGACATGGTTCGTAGCATGATGAGTTATGCCTGTTTACCAATGACCTTTTGGGGATATGCCCTTCAGACAACAGCATATGTTCTGAACCACGTTCCGTCTAAATCAGTACCTCAGACCCCTAGAGAACTGTGGTCAAGGCAAAAGCCAACACTGTAGCATTTTAGAATATGAAGATGCCCTACACATGTGCGAAGGGATAAGAGGGAAAAGATGGAGCCAAAGTTCAAAGCATGTCTATTTGTAGGGTATCCCAAAGAGACTAAAGGTGGACTATTTTATGATCTTGAGGAAAAGAAGGTAATCGTTTCAACGAATGCCATTTTCTTAGAACATGATTATATTATGGACCATAAACCTGCTAGTAAGGTAGTTCTGGATGAGCTGCTGGGTACTAGTACAGATAGCGCATCCGAAAGCATAGTGGAAGCTGACATCACAGACACTAATATACCAGAAACTGTTGAACCTATTCATCCTGTAACACTACCACCACCTCATCGCAGTGGGAGAAGCATCAGAACTCCTGACAGATACTATAGAGAAACCTTATTGGTTGATCCAGAAGGTCAGGAGGATGACCCACTGAGCTACAATGAGGCAGTGGGATCTTCTGACGGCTCTAACTGGCAAAGAGCTATGGAGGCAGAAATTGCATCAATGTCCCATAACGCTGTCTGGACTCTTGTTACACCATCATCCAATATTAAACCTATTGGGTGTAAGTGGGTGTATAAAAATAAGAGAGGATCCGATGGTACTATTGAGACTTATAAAGCTAGATTAGTTACCAAGGGTTATACCCAGAGAGAAGGAATTGACTTTGACGAAACCTTCTCGCCGGTAGCTATGATAAAGTCTATTCGGATCCTCCTATCCATTGCAGCCCATTATAATTGGAAGATTTGGCAAATGGATGTCAAGACAGCATTCCTCAATGGGAATTTGGAAGAAGACATTTATATGATGCAACCACCAGGTTTTGAGTCAGAGGGTCAGGAACATCTAGTTTGCAAGTTGCAGAAGTCTATTTATGGACTAAAGCAAGCATCTAGAAGTTGGAACATTCGTTTTGATCAGGCAATCCAGTCATATGAATTTACTCAAAACGAGGATGAACCATGTGTATACAAGAGGAGTGATAAGACTATAGTGATTTATTTGATACTTTATGTAGATGATATTCTGCTCATTGGGAATGATGTTGGAACATTGTCAACGGTAAAGGTTTGGTTATCAACATAGTTCGATATAAAAGACCTAGGTGAAGCGAGTTATGTTTTGGGGATCAAGGTAACACGAGATCGTCAGAACATGATTCTCTCACTGTCACAGGCCGCATATATAGATAAGGTTATGGCTAGGTTTGACATGCTAAACTCCAAGAAGGGTTTTGTGCCATTTAAACATCGTATAAAACTGTCTAAGGATCAATGCCCTAAGACACCTGAGGAGAGAGCAGATATGCAGAAGATACCTTATGCTTCGACATTAGGTAGTCTAATGTATGCTATGCATTGTACAAGGCCAGATATCTGTTTCGCAGTAGGCATGATGGGTCGGTTTCAGTTGAATCCGGGTCCAGATCACTGGACAGCTGTGAAGTGTATACTCAAGTACCTTCGTAGAACAAGGGACTATGAGTTGGTTTACACTGCACAAGAACTGACACCGATTGGATATACAGATTCTGACTTTATGTCAGATTTGGAATCCAGAAAATCGACATCAGATTTTGTGTTTATGTTAGGAGGAGCAGCGGTTAGTTAGCAGAGTGTGAAACAGAAATGTATCACGGACTCTACCACAGAGGCTGAGTACGTTGCTGCGTGCGAGGCAGTCAAAGAGACGGTATGGCTCAAGAAATTCCTTATGGATTTGGGGTGCGTACTAGAGGCCCAGTTACCTATTGTGCTTTACTGCGATAATAGTAGGGCGGTAGCACAAGCAAAGGAGCCAAGACATCACCAAAAGGGGAAGCACATCGAGCGCAAATTTCACTTGATTCGGCAGTTTCAAAAGCAAGGGCGAGTAGCGGTGACACAGATTGCATCTACAGATAATATTGCTGATCCTTTCACCAAGGCAATACCTATCAAGGCGTTTGAGCGATATGTGGACGCGATGGGAGTCAAAACCGTTTTGCTACGCTAGACCAAGTAGGAGATTGTTAGGATTGATGTGTTCTAAGCTTGTAAAACTTTATGTTTTGGTCTAATAAAGATTGATAGTTATTATATGAGATGCATATAGGTATGTAACATAGTTATGTGTTCTTTTAAGAACAGAGAGCCATGGTTATATGGTAGTCCACTAAGCTGAAGACTGAGTGGATTGGTCCCATATAATCTAAATCAGTTCGCAGCTATGATCAGGTTGGTCACCTCATCATGATAAGCTGTTGGGGATGAAAGTTCATGGGAAGTCTTCACCATGGTCATCACCAGGCACAGTGTCTGTGGCTGAACAGAACTAACACGATGTACATATCAGTAAGCAGACACTGGTACAATAAGCCATGTTTCTGCTTAGGGTAAAATGGTCCTAAATCCTGAGGAACCACGTCTAATGGACTAACCAGTTGCGTGGTGCTTTGGCGCACCAATATGTGAGGATCCGTATGCAGTGATCCAAAACCACGGTATACTGGGTTACCCAGCTGGCGTTGCATTAGCGTGTCACTCCTGCAGGCCATCCACACCCCTGAAGGGAGGTGCGTTCCTTGGTGTGACTTACACTGTACCAAACCCAGGCCTGGTGGTCATCAGTTTGACTGTTGACCGGGTTCGATTACTCGACGGGGTAATCAGAGGTACGATGTATAGGTCAATCTAGAAGGAACCAAGTCATATGATCATTCGAGTCTGACGGTAGTCTCCACCGCTCGAAGTGAATCATGGCATCAAGTGGAGGGACAACGAGTTTACCACTACTAAGCGGAGAGTAGGGGTATGATAGAGAACATAGTAAGTCCGGGTGAATTGGAGTGCAGCCTGCGTCGCACTCTGGGTGGCCACACAGGTTAACTCGAGCTTAGAGGATTGATGGTACACTCGGGAAGTGTGTCGATCGAGCTTGAGTTGGAAGCCATAAACCCCGGTCCCTGATAGTTCCACCTTATCAACATTATGTACGGTTCTTGAACCGTCTCCTCGGAACACCATAAGCATTATAAGGAAGAAAGAAGTATACGCTCCGTGTGTGCTTGGCACTAGAGCACGGTAGATGCGTAACTACATGCGAGTACTACGGGGTATGCCCGAGACTAGTACAGAGGCGCAGGTAGTAATCCCTAGCCATAAGTGAACTTCGCTGCATAGGTGCGATGCACCGGGGTATGTTGCGAGTTGACTAGTTGACTTTGCTAGAGGCATCCTCTGGTGGCCTCAGTTAATAGTAAGGTAACTAGTAAAGATCACTTAAGTAGTGGCCGCTAGGTCTCGCACACTAGAAATGATCAAATTGAGGCGTTAGGGAGTTTTGGTAAAAACTCACTCTGCCGGACCTCACTTATGGCCGACCCTAGCAGTGGGAGACCATGCTAGGGCCGGCCCTATATTGTAGGGATGAGAATCCCTCATCTATAGGGCCGACCATATAGATAGGGATAGGGCTTTGAAACGGTCAAAACAAGCCCTAAAAAGTGGGAAAACAGATAAATAGAAAAAGAGATAAAAGGGTGATAATGGAGAGATAATTGTGGGAAGTTCTTATCCCCTTGGATCCTTATCCAAGGGGGTAGGCCAGTCCTATATAAGGGACCATATGGGGCCGGCCATAATGATGCAAAAAATCAAACCCCCTCCCTCTCTCATCTCTCTAGTTCTCTCCCTAATCTCTCTCTACTTTTCCACTTGCAACTTCGTCTTCCTCACGTGGAGTTTCGTAGAAGGAGAAGGGTCGTTCTTCGGAGGCACTCAGAGATCCGAGAGTGACGTTCCGTGCATCGTGTGAGATCGGGTGAACAAGAAGGCATCGTCTTCATTCATCAATCGGCATCTTCACGAACAATCTTCCATCTCCATCGACAAAGAAGACAATTCTCCGCGATTAAAAGATCCGCACGAAAGGTATGAATAATCTAACACGTAGATCTAGTGAGCATTATGATTTGCATGTATACTAGATAATCATTACGCTAGATTACCGTTAGGGTGTTCGATTCACGTGCATACATATGCACACATATGTAGATTAGTTTCAATAAAAGTTTAAATCGTGTAACGTTCACCATGAACGGTCTTTCGACCGTAAAATCATTTCCGCTGCGAGCCTCTACCATGAAATTATTTCCAACAGCAAGCACGACACATGGTGCGACAGAGGACCCGGGAGTGACACTCAAAGAGAAAACGGAGGCCTAGGGGAAGGTTACGGTATAGCATCTCCCCCCCGGGATGCTTGTTGCAACGACGACATGATAGGAAGAGGCACAAACTAGTGCTCTTCGGAAGGTTCGGGTCTTCAGAAGAGTCTTTGAGAGGGAGGTTGTCGTCAAGCACCTTTTTCTTCGTGGCGGTTCGGGACACCAGAGGCGTTGGCCGGGAGGAGGGTGCGGTCAAGGACCTTACTCCCTGACTGGATGGATCGTGGCAACAAATCATGATGGCACGGTATGTGCGGGTGCCTGGATCGAGGGGGAGCACCTTGATGGCACGAGAGTACACGACAATATCATATTTAGCCACCGACGAACGAACTGATGTGGGTTTCCGATGAGTGACTAGTGGAGGTGCCCACGAGCACCTGTGCGGATCGTCGACGAGCGATATAGGCTCTGACAGGCACGGTAGCGGCAGGCACGGCTGCGGGCATACTTACGGTCTAGCAGGATACGGAGGCTATCAACGGATAGTGGGAAAATGGCGACGACGGTCATGGTAGTGGCGGACTTAACCACGGGTACACCTGTGGTGCAGCAGGGTGTGGAAGATTTTGAACATTAGCCGATGGGAAACAACTTAGGAGCGATAGACATGGACAACATCATAGATCAAATCGAGGGCCGTGGTTTATGGTGGAATCATCGATGGGCGATAATAGGAGCTTCCATGATCATGACGGTAGCCGGAAAAATGGTGGCACATACAAGGTGTTCGGTGAAGAATTTGGATACATATGGAGCATGCTCTGGGGCAAGGTTGATTAGGAGGACGGTCAAGTCAAAAGACTTGGGCAATCATCAAGTTCGGTGATTGGACTTTCCGGTGCAGGAGTAAAGGTGGCGACGACGATCAAGAGATGGATTTATGGTTCAAAGAGATGGTGATTCAGTTTGAGGAGGTGTTCATGTCTTGTTTTGATGCCAAGGTGGAGATTGTTGAAGATGTGGCACCAAACAAGCCGAAAACAAACACCAAGGTTCTTGCGTGAAGGAACGACAGAAGACAGAGCACAAGGGGCGAAGGACTCGACCAACCACATACTTGCGCAGGTTGTGCGCACAAGTGGCATCGGCAGAAAAGTCGGGCTACAAATTGGGTTGAGTCGTTCGCACGACTTTCCCAGGTTGTGCGCACGATTTGAGTTGGTAGTACACTGGTGAGGCGGTTCGGCCTTTATTTTCTCGTGGGATTCTCTAAGTTGGATACAAATGTATGATCCTAGGATGAACCTATGGATTATGGTGGCACAAGAGTATCCGAAGGGAGATATTAGAAGGTAGCCATCATCAAGGGAGAGGGAGAGGAAGCCATTAGAAACTGGAGGGTTTTGGGAAGGGTTTCTTCTTGTTTCATGGTGTAGGGTTACAGGATCTATTCTCTCCGGAGGGCATTTCTTTATGGGTGTATGAGGGAATGGTTAGAGATAATTATAATTGTACTTGGGTTTTCCCGATACTAGTAAATCCCTCGATCGATCATTACTAGAACTTATTGCGTGATTACTTGTGTTTATCTATTGTATCGGTCTTGTCGGTGGTTGTCTCGACCATGTTGATTATACGTGCGTCGTGTTTTGTTGCGCGAGGGCCTTGGATTGCAACATAAAGATTCTCTCCTAAGAGGTATATAAGCTAGTTGTTATTTGCAAAGCCCTTTCTTCGTTTTTGCTTTTAGTTTTTAAGAGTTTTTTCTTTGTATTGTGGGAGAACTCTCTTTGGTGAGGAATTTTCCAAGAGAGCCCAATGGTGGCTTTATTCGTTGAGGGCAATAGGGGTTTTAGCACTGATTTTCCAACCCTTTTTCAGTACTTAGTCGTGTGGCAGTGCGGTGGGTACATCCATGTGGAGTGGAGTTTAATAGGGATCGATTCGTGGGAGCATCAGATCGTGGAAGAGCTGGAGGGTAGAGGAGCGATGTGATTGAGTGAGCATACCGGTCTTAACCTGTGGGTTGTGTGTATGAACTTCTGTAACTTCATAATCATAGTGGATTCATGTAGAGCTCCGAGCTTGCTCGGTGAGGTTTTTCCTTGTTTGGTTTCATCATAAAATATCCCGTGTGCTTTACATGATTGCATTGATAGGATAGAGCCTTGAATGTTTCCACCCTTTGCCTAGTACATGCAACCTAAGAGACTAGAGAGGAAGCGCTAGAAGTGAGTTGCGAGCGCTCTTTGTTAGACTTTCTGCATTTGTCTATCAAAGTAGCTTTGTGGCTTTGCGTGTCGAGACTTGTCCATCCGGATCACCCCTATCAAGGTTGGGGGAATTTTAACTTGGATCATGCACATGATGCGAGTTGGACCTGGAAAGGTCGCGCGCACAACTTGCACAATATGTACATGACCTGGGTCTACATGTGTCGTGCGTGGTCTACAGGATCAGTACCTACAACTTCCTAGGTGTGACATTCCCCAAGTCGTGCGCACGATGAGCAAGTTATGTGCATGACGCCGACGATATTTTAAATATAGACTGTTTTGTCTAATCATCTTTTAGGGGTTCCTATATAAGGGCTCCATCAAATGTTTACCATAACCCTAATCTCTTTACTGAATTGGGATAGGCTTGGCGGTTAGAGATTGGCTAGAGTTTGCTTATGAAATCAAGGAGGAGGAAGCCCTTGTTTGTTGATTGGGGATTCTTGTAGAAGTTTGGTTGAGGTAAGACCATTCCTTGTAATTGAGTGATTAAATATAGTAAAATCGGTGTTGTAGAGAGAGGATGTAGGCAAGTTTGTTAGACCTCTGTAAACCCTGTCTCTCTCTTTGTGCTTGTGGTTATTTGCATCTATTACTTGCTCTTGGTATTCTATAGGGGTTGCCCGATTGGGTGCTAAGTTTTTAGGAATGATCTTATTGTTGGATTGTTCTTGTCTTTGAGCTTGTCGCGATCGTGTGGCATCTGGTGATCTTGGTGTTTCCGCTGTGCTAGCCTATTGCTTGATCACCAACAACTGGTATCAAAGCACCCAGGTTCTATTTTTGTGAGGAAACCATGGCAGAAAAGGGAAATCGAAGGATCGAGAAGTTCAACAAATAGAACTTCAGGTTTTGAAAGATGTAGATAGAGTATTTCCAAAAGAATCTCTATCTCTATCTTGGACGGAAGACGGAGAAGCTAGGAAGAATGACCCAAGGCAAGTGAGAGGTCATTGACTAGAAGGTACTCGGCGTGATTAGGATCTCACTCTCATCACAAGTTACGTCCAATTTCAAGAATGAGAAGGCGACGAAAGACTTATTAGCGTCTTTGTCGATAGTCTACGAGAAATCATTAACCGCAAACAAGGCCTTATATATAAAGAGATTATTCAATATGAAAATGGCAGGTGGGAGAGTTGCACGGCATCTCAATGAGCTCAGCACTATTACTACACAATTGAAGTCAATGGGAATTAGTTTTGATGCTGAAATCATGGCATTGATTCTCTCAAGATTACTGGATAGCTGGTCAAGGTTTGGTAATGATAGTAGCAATTCCTCGGGGACGGGGAAATTGAAGTTCAATGAGGTTGTTAGCATGCTACCGAATGAGGAGTTTCAAATGAACTCCTCGGACACATCCGTTGAGTTTTCGGGAAACGTATTGAATATTGATCGGGGGAGATCGACGAAGAAAGGGAATAGATATCTTTCAGCAGATCGAAGTCTAGAAGCAAGTCCTAAGGTACTCAAGGTAGGTCATTGGCAAGTGTTGGATTTGCGGCAAGAAAGGGCATTACAAGAGGGATTACAAATCTACTAGGCAATATAGGGAAGGCTCGAGTCAGGGAAATGGAAAGGATTATGTGAATCTCACTTATGACAGCGGCTTTTCCGATGCCATAATTCCTTCTTTGTCAACGAATGACAATTCTTAGGTTATAGACTCAGGGCATGTAACATCCGCCCCAAACACACAAGATATTATCCGCTTTGCCCGTGCCCGCACGAGAACTTCCCAAGGTGGTCACCCATCCTAATACTGCTCTCGCCCGAGCACGCTTAACTACGGAGTTCTTACAAAATCCGTAGCGGTGCACGGTTTTAAAACGCGTCTTGGCAGGAAAGGTGGTGAGCCCCCAAACACAAGATATTGTCCTCTATTGGTCTCTTGGGTACTCGAACCCTCAACCTCAAGGTTTTGCACTAGCATGGTTACCATCGAACCACCTAGAACGCGTCTTATATGTTTGGGAGGGGAAATTATATAAGTAGCTCAGGATCTTCTTCTCTCCAGGCGATATGGGGCTAACTCATGGCCTTGTACACCTCACCTCATCCATCTTAGCATTCCCGCCTCAGGAGTCTTGGCTCTTGGCTATTGGCCTATTGGATCTTGGTCGTCACAATCCACCCCTCTTAGGGCTACACGTCCTCGTGTAGGGTTAGACCCTCCCATCCCGAGGAGAACCGGCTCTGATACCATTTTGTAACATCCGCCCCAAACACACAAGATATTGTCCGCTTTGCCCGTTCCCGCACGAGAACTTCCTAGGGTGGTCACCCATCCTAGTACTGCTCTCGCCCGAGCACGCTTAACTACGTAGTTCTTACGAAATCCGTAGCGGCGCACGGTTTTAAAACGCGTCTTGGCAAGAAAGGTGGTGAGCCCCCAAACACAAGATATTGTCCTCTATTGGTCTCTTGGGTACTCGAACCCTCAACCTCAAGGTTTTGCACTAGCATGGTTACCATCGAACCACCTAGAACGCGTCTTATATGTTTGGGAGGGGAAATTATATAAGTAACTCAGGATCTTCTTCTCTCCAGGCGATGTGGGGCTAACTCATGGCCTTGTACACCTCACCTCACCTCATCCATCTTGGCATTCCCGCCTCAGGAGTCTTGGCTCTTGGCTATTGGCCTATTGGATCTTGGTCGTCACACGAGATGTCATCGAGAAGGCGGCCGGAGGGGAAGAGGACCCGGAATCACCTCCCCGTGCCGTCCAACCCCTGGGTCGGCCACTGCCAGAGGGTTGGCAGTGAGTCGTCCCCCCTCTGTTGGGAGCCCCACCGAGAGAGAAGGAGAGCCGATAAGGAAGAGGGGTCGGCAGATCCTCTGAGTAAGGAGAAGAGCCCTACTCGTGAGAAAATCCCAGGGGGAGCAGCTCTTGTGGGGAACGACTCTGCCTCCCGACGATCCGACGAAGGAGGGGCGATAGGACCCTGGTTGGAGGAGCTGGACGAGGACTCGGTCTACTGGGAGCCCGGGGAGTGAACCGGGCAACGGCTCGCCGAGTGGCCCACCCCCCTGCAGCGCAGGCAGACCATCCCGTTTCTACAGTTCTGACTCAGGTGCCCTCGCTCTCCGCACCGAAATCAGGAACTGCGGGGGAAGGGAGTCGGGCGAAGGGGAGCGGTCGCGGGCCCGGAGGGGAGGGTGGTAGAACGAGACGGAAAGGGGGGGAGACAGACGACGTCGGCAAAGGAGCGCTGAAGGGGTGGTGGCGGTGGAATAGGAGGCGCTTTAAAACGTGGTGATGGCGGTGGATGACACAGATCGCGCCCCCTAGGGTTCCGCCCGAATCGACACCACTTGGCCTTCCGACGCCTCGAAGCCTGGCCCTCATCATGAGCCCCCGCTCCAAAGGAAACCCTTGGGCCACTCCCTGCCACCGCCTGGGGAAGCTGAGAGATCTCCACAGCACTTGGGGATCCCCGAAGCTCATCGACCGAGAGCCCCATTCTTCTCCTTTCTTCTCTAAACTCGCTTCACGCTCCAAGTTGGATAGTTGTTCAACTTTAATATCTTGTTAAGTTTTAAACAAGCTATCAGATTCAAATCATTATCGTATATCCGAATATAAAAAACACATCCATGTCTGACTTAACGGATTGGATTCGGATCAAAATCGGGTCCATTGACCGGTCTAATTTGTGCTCGATGACATGGGAGAGTGTGAATTTTTATGCAGTTCAAATCCTCTCCAGTCACTTGACCTCGGTTGTCTTCAGATACGTGTCAAGTGGCTCGATAAGAGTGCGAAGTCGAGAAGGAAAGTGATTCATGGGTCGGGCTTTCCAGGCATCGGACATCTACAATGTGTTGACTAGGGTTGACTGACTAGGGGTGATTTCTATATAGGATCAGTTAATTCTTTAGGCAAGTTAATTAGTCTGGACATTGATTTACCCGGGTAAGCTCACTTTGTGCCATGTTCTTTTGTCCAATGTCCTAGATAAATGGATTTTCAAGATTTTTTTTTCCTAACTTGGTGACACATTAGAGTCCACCCAAAACTTGTCAAACATTATTTTCCCACCGCAAATAAGCCATTATTTGCCTGTCACAGAAATTTTAGATGGATTTACCTTAGAGAAAAAAACATAGGACACTTGATTTCTTGAGACATCATTGTCCTTACCCTTGAATGTCTCAAGCAAACGTATTTTCCATCCCATTTATGTCTCACCAAAAGAACGAACCCTCATTTTTAAATGATTGTCGACACAAAGTAGTGGTTCGACTCTTCTCACTTGACGACTTCCTCAATTAAGGTAGATTAATGTATATAGTGCTCACTCAAAATTCAACGGAGTCGTGTAGATTATTAAGTGCACTTCAATATATCCATACACCGAACTCTATCCAAGAAATTGTTTTGACGGAGAATACTCAAAGACAGTCTCTTACAGAAATAAAAGTTGTGTTTATGAAAACATACACTAGACTACCTCTATTACAATGAATGAACATACACTAGACAACCTTTTGCAGGACATAATCATACCAAGTGCAATGTGCATCTACAAGAGTGCCCAAGTTTGATCCAGTCCGATTCGGTTAAAAATTAATTTGAATTAGAGATAGGAGCCTAGCTCTCTCTCTCTCTCTCTCTCTCTCTCTCTCTCTCTCTCTCTCTCTATATATATATATATATATATATATATATATATATATATATATATATATATATAGAGAGAGAGAGAGAGAGAGAGAGAGAGAGAGAGAGAGAGAAATGCTTGAATGCGGCATGCGGGAAGTGCGGCACCTACCGCATGCCGTCTGATGCACTGCTGCGTGCATGCGATGCACGCAGCGCGTGCATCAGACGGCTGCGGTGCTGTGCCGCACGTACCGCATGCCGCAGCATAGCATGCCCCTATTTGCGAAACCTTGTGTGAAACCCCCCTAGAGGTCTTAGAATTTGATGAAATGTGGTAGGCATACTACCCATGCCATGTTGATCATCCTCACAAAATTTCATCAAATTCTAAAACCTCTAGGGGCATTAAATTAGATAATCAAATTAACGGTTTTTATGAATGGTCAGTAAATTTTCTAACATTTGATGCCCCTAGAAGTTTTAGAATTTGATGAAATTTTGTGAAGATGATCAGCATGGCATAGGTAGCATGCCTACCAAGTTTCATCAAATTCTGAAACCTCTAGGAGGGGTTTCGCACAAGGTTTCGCAAAAAAGAAGTTTCACACTGGATCGGCCCTCTCTCTCTCTCTCTTTTTATATATATATATATATATATATATATATATAAATAAGAGGGATAAGCTCTTTTCACCCAAGCAATATGGGACTAATAATGAGAGGATTATTTGAGAGTAAAAAGCTTTCCTTTTAATTAATTCAAACCTTGAGTAACATTTGGTTTCTGTATTTTGGAGGGCACCTTCCAAATTGCGTCCCAAATAGCTTTCAAAACCAACATGAGGTAGCATCGATGAGGAGGGTCGTCTTCGGACCGGTAAGAGTCGAGGAGGAAAGTCGCTGTCAAAGGCAGATCTATAATGGATATCATGGTCGGATCTGTCGTCATGGACGAACCTGTCGTCTTGGACGAAGGTGGGCCCGATTCGGCATCATAGTGATCAGAAGATTTTTTTTTTTATAACCTTAACTAAACCCTAAAATCTATAACAGCAGCAACAACAACAATGTCTAAACAAACTCAATGACGATCACTAATTGACTGTAATTAAGGAGACATCAATTGGGAGGAGCCATGCCCCAAAAGAAGGCTTTCGGTATGACCCCAGCAGAGTTACACGCTGCTCACATGATTCCATCTGTCGTAGGTCCTGGCCATATTTGGCGGGTGGGCCTAGAAAATGCAGAATCCAATTCTCACAAACAGAGAGAGAGAGAGAGAGAGAGAGAGAGAGAGAGAGAGAGAGAGAGAGAGAGAGCACAACATTTTTATTACGAGTGGTTTTTGCTTCGGATGCTATGTGGGGTATCTGGACCGTTACCTAATATGTAGGAGAAAATGGAGTAGTCTGATTTGATGTAAATAAGTCGAGTGAGGTGCATCGTTTGTGACTATATGCAAAGTATAATCAGACAGCTTTTTATTCTTCTCTGAACAATCCAGCTACCTCACTTAGCATCCGGAGCAAAAACCCATCGCAACATAAAATATTTCCACTCAGTAAGGGGGTGATTCCATCGGGGCGGCTATCAAGTAATTTGCAGGGCGGTTGTGAGAGGCTATCGAGACGAATAGTTGTTGTAGCTCATGTCCCCTCCAAGTGTACTTCTCTAAACAAAAAATAAACATTTTCGTTACTTATTATTTTTATTTTTAATTTAATGAAATAAGTAGGTGTCCGGAAATTTTTCGAGCAATGACCCATCTCAAGCTCAAACCTATTACTCCCAAAGTGAAGCCCGACCCACTTGGAATTTCACTCCTGGATAAATCGAGAGGGGGAGTCGAACACACATCATCATCAAGGATGCTGAATTCGAGCATCGCACATTGGGATGGTGAAGCCCATTACATCAAGGTGGGAGTTGTTCCCCTCAGTGGGGTGGACGCGTGACGCCATCGCCGTCATGGCCGCCCAACTTGCCGTGGTGGCCGGAGGGAGGGCATCTCCCCTGTCACCTCCGATTGGCCGGCGCCCACCGATAAGACGCCGGCCGAGAAAGTACCCCCCCCCCCCCCCCCCCCCCCCCCCCCCAATAATGTTAGTGGCCACCAGGGAGTGGCTGATGGCCTGTGCTTGGCTGTGTGTCCACCACTTGCATCATCACAATGGGCAACACTTTCCCTCCACTGAAGCCACTGTTGGGCTAATGCTGATTGCTGCATGGCATCCATGGTAGTGGAGGTGCTACTATTAGCTTGCTTGCTAGTTGCAGGACAAAGTCTTGTGCAAGGGGAGTGATGGGAGGGGTGTCATATCTTCACGTGCATTGTTGGTGGGCTTTCCTTAGAAGGAAAACCCACACTTTGCAATCTTTGCTTTTAATGGACTTTCATTTACATCAAGGACAGATAAAATTTTTTTATTAAAAATGATCTACTGTTCAAAGTTTAATTATAAAATGTCTAGATAAAATGATTCATATGATCTTCTATTAATCATCAAAGTTAATCGGTTTCACAACATGATAAAAAAAAATTTGAAACTTAATTATTTGTCGTGTTGCAAAATCCTAACCCGACTTCTATACCCTATAAAATGAACCATAACCCTAATTCTATATCTTAAATAGTGAACTTTAATCGTAAACCTACTTCGATCTATACCCCTAATAGTGAGCCCTAACCATAAACATAACTCTAACCCTACTTATATACCCATAATAGTGGACCCTAAACCTAACCCAAATAACTATAGTTGCTACAGTGAAGCCAGTGTAGATAAATCATCGTAGCAATGAAATCACCGTAGCAATAGTACATGCAGCTATAGTACGTCCAGTTATATTAGCTAGGGGAGTATCTCATGAGTAGTTTTGGTATTTTAAAAATTAAATTAAAAAAAAACTATTGAAAGGTGACCTCTTATATATATATGCTGGTAATCAGGTGTACATGATTGGCTCTTAATTTAAATTCATTTTGTGAACTTCATATAAATGTATAGTATTTGGGGGATTTAATGCAAACCAATAATATTACAGTTGACCTACACTTGATTACTCCTATAAGGAAAGGCACCACACCACTCTTTTGCATACAATTTAAAGAAATCCCCAAAGTGTCATATATTATATACTTTGTTTTTTTTTTGGGACTTGACGATAGGTCTCTAGAAAAAATTCGGGGTTGTAATAAGTACATGATCTTTTTTCTTTTTACATCAGATGCCTTCGCAAAAGATGAGTTTTAGTGCAGGTCCCTAACGACCTCCCTTAAAAATAATAAAAGTGCCCTTTCCATTATCTTTCAACTGAACCAGTCACGGGTAACTGGTTTCCCATTATAAAACTCGGGCGCAAGATTCAAAACATTGTAGCAAAATATTATAGCATTGTATAAAAAGTATTGTAGCAATTGGTACTCTTTCAACTATTGAAGCAAGCATTGTAGTAATTTACATCTAAATGTTGCTCTTTTCTACTATTATAGCAATTGTTAATCTTTTGTATCCCAATGTTACTCTTTTATGATATTGTATCAATGTACGATAGTAATTGTTACTATTTTGCCTCTAAATATTATACTTTTATGCTACTGTAGCAAAGTACTATAACAATTGTTACTCTTAATTTTGCACCTAAATGTTACTCATTTATGCTACCATAGCAAATATTGTAGCAATTATTACTTTTTTGGCTCCTAAATGTTACTCTTTTATGGTAATGTATCAAAGTACTGTAGCAATGTTACTCATTCACACCTAAATGTTACTCTTTTATACTATTGTAGTAATATAATGTAGCCTAAATCCTAAACCCTAACCCTAATTCCTAAACCCTAAATTATAAATCCTAAATACTAAATACTAATACTAAATTCTAATAAATAAAGTATGATTAATTAGTCATATGCTATTTATAGGTACCTAACGCTAAAGCTAAACATTAGTTGTCGTTATCCCTAGTCGGAACTGTTTCTAGGAACCCAACAAATAATACCTCTCTTTTTTTTTAAGATCGGCGGGTATTCAGAAACCTTTCGAGCCATGGATCCACTTCGGGCTTTGACTATTCCCTCCTGGAATGCACACTGACCCACTCGGATGTTTCCCTACACACTCTTCGATAGCTCGCGTGCGAGAGGAATCAGACCCACAACTTTCTCATGCACCCAAGAATCAATTGCTTTGCCAACACCCCTATCCACTGGTGGGTATAATGTGTAATTCTTATAACAATTGTTTGGTTATAAGAGCATTAATTACTATGTAGCTCCCGGAAGGTTCTATTTGTGAACCCATCTTTTGTTTCTTAGAGGGCTGGGTAAGCTTGTTGTAAAGAGGGCTTGACAAGTTATGAAAAAGCGCATGAAATTACTCTTGTAATTTTTGTAGTCCCTGTCTCCTGAAGCATAAAAAAAAAAAACTTCCCTGATACCCAACCAAAAGTAGTTATAATTGTTGAACTATGTAAAATCTTGTGACATTTTTTATAGTATTTTATATATTATTTTCTTTATTTCATAAATCCATTTGTGCTCCAATTCTATTCGTGTCTGCAACATTATCCGGAGTGCTCCAAAATGCCGAATTTAGGAGGAGGCTAGGGTAGCACAACGGGTATATGAAGACAAGAATATGTTATAAATGAAAGACAAAAATCCAAATTAATCTAATATAATTTAGGCTAGATCTCAATATAAGTTACTACAGATATATATAGATCTTTCCTTTGATTAAATAGTAATAATAAGAGTGATAATCTCAATATTTCCAGTATGCTCTAAGATGGGTTATGGTTGCTAGATTAAAGTTTATATACGTAGATAATATATATTAAAGAGAAAGGTTAAAGAAATGGCATGAGATCAAAGCATGCAAGCACTGTCCTAAGAATCGTATTACCTCCCCAACCCCCAGTTTGGTTCTCGCGACAATGAATCCTAGAGATACGAAGCCCCTTAGATGTTTTCATTCTTCTTCTCGTCAGCTTGCCTTCGAGTAAGCTTTGTTTTGTTTTTTTTTCCTTTATTTCCTTCACATACATCTTTGCTTCTTTCCCACTATCGTATGGAAGGCTCTTGTGGAATAGCTTGGGGTGATTGTGATCACACAAGCACCCATCGCGGTCGAAGGTGGGGTGGGCCTCTATGGCACCAAGGCGGATCGGAGGAACTCGGAGTGGAGCAAAGACCGAGGATTGCAAGTGGACCCTTTGAAGGGTGGTTGCCAACTTCACCGTCGGAGCGGGACGTGGCTCAAGGGCATCAAGGATAACTTCTGTTGTAACCACTAGTCTTTGCTCCGCTTTCTTGGGTGCATAGAAAAGACTAGGTTATGGCCTAGGTCTGACTTTGCCGGAGGGTGGTTTTTTTTTCCGGTTAGGGGTTTTCATCTAGAAAAACAACTTGTTGCTCTTTGGTGTCATATTTGTGACCATTGTTATATTCATTCCGCATCATGGGCAACCTAACCCGTGCTTGTATCTGCCGTTGTGGGGCACGCCAACTAGATTCTTCTAATTGATCTCCTAGTGCATGGTGATTAGCTAACCAAATCTAGCTATAAAATTTCAAATCCAACTCGAGTTACACCATTAGGAAATGTAGTTAAAGAGGTTTTCGCTATCATTTAGGTACATATCCTCGAAAGTCTTCCCATTTTGGAGAAAAATAAAATTAATTAAGTCTATTAGGTGAAGTGTCACGGGACACAATTTTTGGATTTTTTTTTTCTAACTTGGCACTAAGTGGCTTCGGTTCATTCACAATGTAAGTAATAGGACGGGCAAGCAATTATGATGAAGGATTCAGAATTGAAAATAAAACGAAACTAGAGGTAATATTTTCTATAGAAAATCTTTATAATACATATCTTTCCTCATCCATTTTTCATTTGCTGAAATCTGTGGAATGGATTTTAACCAATAAATTATTAGGATCTATGCTGAAACACCCCTCTCAATTAAGTTCTCCAAATTAATTTTTCGAAAATCTAGCTCCAAGTATTTGAACGTTAAGGGTCTACCAAGTAAACCGGTGATTAATCCTTCAATTCGCCAGTCCTTCCAAAAATATCTGATAATCCTAAAAATTGCCGAAAAAATCGTGTATAAGTTTTCAAATGATGAATCCTAAAGCCTTTGAAAAAATCCCTGAATTTTTCTTATTTTTCTCGAATCTTTTCCTAATTTTTTCAAACTGAACTAAATTGACCCATGACCGAATTAGCGCCGAATCTAAACTTTGTTACGATGCTCCTCACACCAAAAGTGGTATTTCTCCAAAAATGTAATAAATGAAGCATGCACATAGCCAATCAGGTAACAGAGTATCCATGTGAAACATTTAGAAAATATAGCTTGTTACTAATATTTTCAATAAGGATTAGTCTTTATTCCTTTTCTGTATATTATCTAAATCAATATTGCAACAATTTTTTATGCGTCTATATTTATAGAATTACCCATATACACAATAGCTTTTGTCTTTTTAAATTGTATTTTTTGCAAATTGAACCGTTTTAACCACGATCAATTCAATAAACTTTTTTATCGTTCTCATTTTTATCATCTTTATAGTATTTTTTTTTTTGTAAGTTCCAATTCACTTTTTTTTAATTTCATATTTTCTTTTGCAAACAACGCTAGCTCCATGAATTGTGAAAATATTGTTCTCTCAAAACTATTTATAACTGTTTTGATATTTCTTTTTCCAGGATAAACCTGATGTTCGAATGAAAATTAAAAGGGAAGGAAAGCGGCGTGACAAGGACTTTATCCTAAAAACAAGGTTCATAAGATCGGTTTTGTCCAAAATTTTGAAGGGTCGAAAAAACCGAGATATTTTTGAAAAATATCATACAATTTTACCTGGTTTCGTGGCAGTGTATAAAGTGGGGGGTAGGCTATATTTCATATCAGAGACTGTGAAAATCGATCAATAATTTCATGATATTTTGTTATTTATATTGATTTTTCATTCCTTACTCAGAACCCAACGGTAATAAGTTTTAAAAGAACAAAACTTTAGAATTATGAAAAATTCTATGGTACCCACTTTTCGTACTGTACCGAATACTTCTCGAACTGTACCGAATTTCATAGGGACCATCTAATGGCCCTATGGTGGATATATCACGCATCTAACTAGGGTTCATATATCCCATGGTCTCTAGAATAATGCTCCCACCACTGCGATGCATGAGAAATGAGATGGATGATGGAGATTGGTTCGGTATGGTATCTAATTTTTCAATTTAGTACCATAATAGAACCCTAAAATTATTCTGAGAAAAAAAACCCTAGTACTAGCAAAATGTAACTTCTAACAACCCAAACCCTTATATGTCCCACAAAACCATAAGAATCATCAATGCCAACACCACCCTAGCTAACCCAATTGGAGAGCAACACAATCAGCATATATGTATATGGAATCCAGTCTCTCACATTACACTAATCTTGATCATCATCACATATCATTACTCCAAAAGTTGCAGTTACATCATCTTCTGAGCATAATCTAATCTCAGTGCCCCTATACAAATTAAGCACCCACTTCCCTTTAGATCAAATCACACACTATGAGAGAGAGAGAGAGAGAGAGAGAGAGAGAGAGAGAGCACCCACTTCGATCCCTTTAAACCTAATCAAACACAATGAGGGGAGAGAGAGAGAGAGAGAGAGAGAGAGAGAGAGAGAGAGAGAGAGCCCACCACCTTTCCTCTCTCTATCAACCAATTCCATTCCTGTCACTGTCAAGTCCTCCACCCCCCTGTGGTGCTCTCAGTGCGCTTCCCTCAGTATACTCTGAGTGAGATGTATGTACCCCCTTCGTTAATAAACATCTGGGGGTGGGTCCCTCTTGTGGATAAGTTCACACCCTCATCCTCCAATTACATCCCTCTAAATATAAAAGGAACCAAATCTAATAAAGATTTCTTTAAAAAAAAAAAAAACCACTATGTAGTTAGAGGTTTAATTACAACTTTGCCACGCCAAACCCATCTCCTCGCCCTTTATAAACACCATCACACCTGCAGCTGCGAAGCCCATCATCTCCAAAACCTAACGCCGTCTTCGAAGCGTTTTCACTTCCAAAAATGAGGACCGGAGCTGGGTTTGACGCGACGGCGGTGGCGGCCCCGGTGGCTGCCGGCGCCGGTTTCGGCGGGGGGCAGCCGCAGCAGCAGCTGCACTCGGCGTGGCACTCGCCGGTGCCCTACCTGTTCGGGGGGCTGGCGGCGATGATGGGCCTCATCGCCTTCGCGCTCCTCGTCCTCGCCTGTAGCTACTGGAAGCTCTCCGGCTACCTCGACGGCGGAGACAGTGACGCCGCCGACGACGTAGAGAGCGGGGAGGCCGGCGGTAAGCCCGGCGCCGGCGCCGCCAAGGCCCCTCGGTTCTTCGAGGAGGGGATCGTGGTCATCATGGCCGGCGACGAGAAGCCGACGTTCCTCGCCACGCCCATTTGCAGCCGGGCCTCCTCCTTCGGAGATCAGAACGCGAACACCGCCACCAACGGCGGCAACAAAATGAACGGCGTGGATGAAGAGAAGCAGCGGGATGGTGGGCTGCATGAGGATGTTAGGGTTCCGATTCAGACCCAGAGCCAAAATCAGGAGCAAAACCAAGAGCAGTGATGCTTTTTCTTTTTTTCTTTTTTCCTTTTTCTTTTTTACTTATTTTTCTGAATTTTGTTTTGACGGAAAGTGTAGATCTCTGAGATGGGTTTGAATGGAAGAGAGTTCGTTGTAGTTGAATTTCTTTCATTTAATTTCCATAATTTTGAGCTAAAAATGAGGCACAAATGATTAAATGCATATTTAGAAGAAAAAAATATAGGATAAATTACACTTTGCCCCCTTGAAGTTTAGCTCAAAAATACCTAGCCCCCTCTTAGTATATTTTGTTCCAAATCACCCTCTAAAGATTGAAATGTTAGCACAATAACTACTCTTGCCAGTTACTTAATTTCCTTATTTGACAATTTTTATCTGATCAAAATTGAATTGAAGGGGCGTGAAATGTAGCTTTTTAACTAAACGGGGGCTAAATGTTTTTGAGCTAAACTTCAAGGGGCAAAATGTAATTTATCAAAAAAAAAAAAAAATACACTCTGCCCCCCTTAAGTTTAGCTTAAAAACATTTAACCCACTTGTAGTTTGATTTGTTTCAGATTGAGCCCTCAAGATTGAAAAGGTAGCATATACCCCTTTTTGCCAACTACTTAGTTTCCTCATTTGGTGATTTTTATATGATCAAAACTGAATTTAAGAGGGTAAAATATAGTTTTAAAGTTATATTTTTGAGCTAAACTTCATGGGGGCTTTAGTGTTTTTGAGATAAACTTCAGGGGGCAAAGTGCAGCTTACTCTAAATAATAAGTAGTAGTGAAAGTGGGGAGAGAGAGAGCTGTGGCTTTTTATTAGTTTTAGAGAGAGAATAACTTATTTTCTGGGTGGATTTTGGTTTGGTTAAATTGTACCGGAGGACACAGGACCGGCAGGTGATGCGTCCTACCTGGTGGCTTTAACTCGCTGTATGTTGTCGGGGAGGACAGGTGGAGGGAAGACAGGGGGAAGTGATGCGGCGACCCGAATGCGCGCCGTTCCGTAACGGCGTAATTATCTGGGCCTGCTTTCGTTATTTCTTTTGGGGGGTAGCCGTCTCTGACAAATAGACCGTTTAATCAATATAACTCTAAAAATCTGCGGATGAAAAAATCATATACTGTTTTAAATTTTCTTTGCAACATTACCAATCATCAGTGAACACCAATCAGGCCAGATTTGTCCATCTCAACTGCTCATCATCATCGGACCCACCCACATCCTCCCTCCACAGCGATGGTGGCTGCTGTCGAACTGAGGTGCGAAGCACCGGTCGACGGTGGTTATCGCTAGGGCGAGGTGGATGCACCAGTCGGAGCCCTACCTTCTCCATCCCCACCGGTGTCCATCCGCACCGGCAGTAGTTGCTATCGGGTGGGGTGCGATGTACGGTCGACGGTTGCTATCGTTAGGATGGAATGTGATGCACCAGTTGGAGTCCCACCTCCTCTCTCCTTCCTAGAGGTGGTCGTGTCAAGAGAGAACTGGGAGGAGAGAGAGCAGTAAAAGAATAATTTCAGGTTTATTGAAAAAGATAGGTACCTTAGGGTTAAAAAAAAAAAAAGGGCGTCCACTCCAAGGGATGGATCTGTTGTAGCGACCTCTCACATATTAACTCTTTTATTTTGATAAATTATACTTTGCCCCGTGAAATTTAGCTCAAAAACACCTACTCATGTAGTTTATTTTGTTCCAAATCGCTTCCTAAAATTTGAAATGCTGGTACAATACCACTTATGTGAACTGCTGCATTTCTTCTTTTGATGATGTTTAGGGGGCTTTGTGAACCGTCCAAAACAAGAGATTTGTTTAAGCCAAGAGAGGATGAAAATACCCCTCAATGTGCTTCAAAATTTTATTTTCATGTCACTCCCTTTCTAAACTAAACAAAATCCTAAAACCTAAGATCTATAAGCATGGGATAAACCCTAAACCTAGCTAATCCATACCGAACCGAACCCTGCCACGTTTGTCGCCTGCCTCTCATCTCCACTGCTTACCGTCGTCAAAGCAATGGCAACGAGCAGCTGCAACTCGTGCTGGTGCTGCTTGTCGCCGCTGCTGCTCGCACCGTTGAGGAGGAAGGAGGAGGCGTCGAGAGGTGGGAGGAGGCGAAGGCTGAGCTCGCCGCCACTGCTGTTGCTCATCGTTGCTGCTCAAGAAAGAACAACTAGGGAAAATGATGAGAAAGGGAAGGACATTTTCGAGTTTATGAAATGATTTTAGAACCTTCCGTTAAAACGATCTTATGAGTGTCATGTTCATCAAACCGATCTATTGTCCAGGATATAACCTAACACCTATTTCCCCTAGTTTTTATCCTATCAAAACTTTTTTTTTTTTTGCAAGTGATCAAAACTGAATTGAAGGGGATAAAATGTAGTCTTTTAATTATAGGTTAGGTTTTTTTAGCAAAACTTCCAGGAGGCAAAGTATAATTTATGATAAGTTTTGAATAAATTACATTTTGCTCTATGAAGTTTAGCTCAAAAACGCTTAACCCCTCTATAGTTTATTTTGTTCCAAATCGATCCCTTAAGTTTGAAATGTTAGCACCATATCCTTTTCCTCAACTACTTAATTTCCTCGTATGGTCATTTTTGTCTTATCAAAACTGAATTGAAGGGGCAAAATATAGTTTTCTAACTCTAGCGGGGTTAAGTGTTTTTTAGCTAAATTTCAGGGATCAAGATGTATTTTACAGTATTTTTGGGGAATTTTATTCATACCCAAAAATTAATAATTATCCCCCGTATCCTCATCGTTTCTCAATAACTTACTCAACAAAGTTTTAATATCAACTATATCATTTTCTTTTGTACCTCCAATCCCAACTAAAACCAAACCTATGGTTGCTTGTCATCCTCATCTGTGGCATCATCAGCAATGGCAGCAGCAATAACAGCGGGGCTGTGGGTCATCGTCATCAGCAGCACCAGCGACTACATGTCTACGGTGTCATCGCCATTGGTAGCAGTAGCAGGGGTCGAAAATCGGTAGGACTTTCCAACCCAAGCCGTCCAAATTCAGGTTGGTCTCGTGTTGGGTTCGAGTTTGCCCGCCCAAGTTGCAGCCCTATCTGTACCCACAAGTACCAACCAACTGCTTGTCTATTTGGGGTTTATTTAAGAGTGGGGTACATTCAAGAGTGCATATAATTGGGATATATTTAAGGGGGTAGGTGTTTAGTTGGGATATAACCAAGGTGGGGAGCCATTTAATTAGGGTGTATTAAAATTGGGATGTAAGGGGGAAGGGTAATATTGGGATAGGAATGGGGTATGATAAAAAAAAAAAAAACGGGGTGTCTTCAAATTTGTTGGAATTGGGGGTTAATTACAGATTTTGGGGGGTATGAATAAAATTTCCCGTATTTTTTTCGTTCTACTGCTGCGGCGGGAGAGAGGGTACTTTCGTTATTGTTTACAGATTCCGTGGATAATTAAGGGAAAAACATGAGAGTTCCGTCGAGCGGTATTTGGCGTACACGTGTAAAGAGACCAGATGCCAGGTATAGGGACGCGGCCACCCGAGACAGCAACGTCTCGAGCGTAACGCTGTCTCGGGCCGACCAACCTACCGCTGCTCCAATATTCCCATCAATCGCAACCGGGAAAATACTGCCCCGATCACAACCGTCCGTTGCACCCAGACCCAGCCGGTGAATCTCACTCACCCGTGACTGGCAAGGAACAAACGGTCGTGATCGAGTCTGTCTACCCTGAAGCTGGACAAAATTAAAATCGAGAGAACACCATACTGTAGACCACACTGTATCCACCGCAGTTGACGTCTCGATTCACACTGTCCTTCAGCGTACTCTCAGCTTAATCCACGCGTCGCTCAAGTACCACGTATACGAGAGGCAACTGACACGAGCGCAAAGTTGATGCACCAAAAAAGTATAGGGACAGGCCTCATAGAGTAAATAGCACAATATCAATAAGGGGGTAAGCTGGAATGGGATAATTCTATTAGAAAAAAATTAAAATATTTTTTTTCTTACTATTGCTCATAAGTTTTCAATTATCATTCTACTAAAATTTAGTTTATAATTTAAAAAAACTTTTAATTTTAATTTTTTTTTTAGAATAAAACTTGTGTTTTTGAGTTTAGTCCCGTATGGTCCGAGGGGGAACTATAGTTGTATATTTAATAGAACTCTTCCCTTAAGACATTGTTGCTTCATAAGAGCAATGGTCTGGCTCAAGCTCCACAAACACATCTGCAAGGTTGGGTCGCAATCGATGACAACCGAGGTCTCCAACAACTACCAGCGGTACGCGCCTCCTTTGACCACTTCGCCCCGACCGTCCCTCATCGAGCTTGCTTCGAGGGGCTGTCCGACCGACTTCACAGGTGGGCTACCTGCGGCCACCCGTGGTACGCGCCTCCTTCAACAACTTCGCCCAGACCGTCCTTTGTCGAGATTTCTCCGAGGGGTCGTCCGATCAACTTCGCCAGCAGCCACCCGCGATATGCGTTTCCTTCGACTACTTCACGTCGACTGGCCCTTGTTGAGCTTCCCCCGAGGGGCCATCTAACTGACTTCACCGGTGGCTACCCGCGGTACGTGCCTCCTTCGATCATTTCACCTCGATCAACCCTCGCCAAGCTTGCTCCGAGGGGGCCGTCCGACTGGCGGCCACTAGCAATACGCACCTCCTTCAAGCACTTTGCCTCGACCAGCCCTCGTCGAGCTTGCTCCAAGGGGCCGTCTAACCAACTTCATCGGTGGCCACCTGAGGAACATGCCTTATTGACTACTTTGCCCCAACTGGCCCTCGTCGAGCTTCCCCCGAGGGGCCATCCTACCAACTTCACTAACGACTACCTGCGGCCACCCACGATATGCTCCTCCTTAGACCGCTTCACCCCGATCGACCCTCGTCTACCTTGCTCCAAGGGGCCATCCGACTAATTTCACTGGCAACTACCGGAGGCCACCCGAGGTACGCGCCACCTTTGGCCACTTTGCTATAACCGACTCTTAGTGAGCTTCCCCCGAGGGGCCGTCCGACAGTCTTAATCGGCGGTTACCTGCATGCAGTCACCTGTGATACGCGCCATCTTCGACCACTCCACTCCGACCGACCCTCGTCGAACTTGCTCTAAGAGATCTTTCGATCGATAGAGATCGAATTTCGCTTCAGCTGATCAGGGATATGTCTGACATTCTTCAACTTCAAACTTGTCCCACTTGACAAATTTGATATCACATCGCCTTTGCCAGATATGCTACATGGCTCATCAATGCCAAGATAAACTTTTCTAAACTTCTCTCGTACATAGTCATACAGGAACTCCCTATGGATAATAGCAT
Organism: Chamaelirium japonicum; assembly: GCA_947650365.1. Taxonomy (NCBI): domain Eukaryota; kingdom Viridiplantae; phylum Streptophyta; class Magnoliopsida; order Liliales; family Melanthiaceae; genus Chamaelirium; species Chamaelirium japonicum. Next base: position 25,886,335 of record OX393555.1, read on the forward strand.
GGAACGATGTCCTGTAACGCCCCGATATTTTACGGATTAATTCAACCCGTATAATACTGGGGTGTTAGGAATAAAACTTGATAAGATAAATTCCATCAAATATGAAAATTATTGAGCCACTTCATATAAAACATAATTGTTTGATACATTTCTTGAAAGCCTAAGGCTAAATTTTTAAACATCCACACTTCATATTTCGGCTCCGGCATCATCATAATAAGGTGTGTAGAGCGGGTCTTCCACTCCCTCCGAATCGTTCTCCATTCGCTCCTCATCTCCTTCAGATGCTGCAGGGTTGGTCTCTGTAGGGTGCACAATATCTGTAGGGGGGTGAGTCCAAACCACCGACTCACCTAATGACTTAGTTTTATTCATGCTAAAACATATGTATTGAAAATCAGTGAGCATGACTATAAAATGTAAATAATAAAAATATTGATCACCCGATTCCCTTTTTGGCCCTCAGCCAGGGTAGGAATCTCAATCCTTACCCGGGTACTTTTTGTCCGCAACAAGGCTAGCCCCATACCTAAACAAGTGATCACATATTTCAAATTTTACCACTCCATAGCAATCTACCGACATTCTATAGCATTTACTTAGCATGAACAAACTTAGTTTAAATCCCCTACCTGAACCGTTGAAGACTCTTACTCCTGATGAGGAAGCTTTAGAAAGCTCAAAACCTGAAAGTATGTTACTATAATACGTTAGTTTTTACCCTAACTTTTACAAGAATTTTCCGAAACGTTTTCCGATGTGAACTAAAAGGATTTTCTTCTTTAGGGGTATTTTGGTAATTTCTAACATACTTTAAATTTATACTCAGTGTGTGGAACTTTTCATTCTGAAACCGTGGCCGCAAGCGGAACTCAATTCGGAGTTCGTTTGCTCCCGATATGACCAAAATAGTTGGCATTAACGGGTTTTAATTTGGGTGGTCTGCCCTTAGTAAAATGATTCGGTTGTTTACAGTAATAACGTTTCTGTTTAATAAAAACAGAGTCGTTTTATCAAAACTTCTTTGGGCTTAATGGACTTCGGCCCATGGTTTTAAATGATTTAAATGGGTTTCAGCCCATTTAGTGTAGTGGATTCTAATGGGCTTCGGCCCATATAATGAATTAGAGTTACTGGGCTTTAGCCCACGGAATACTAATATTAAATCATTTAAAAACTAACCGGTGTTGGGCGGCGGCCGGCAGTGGCGACTGGCGGCTGGTGGTGGTGGCCCGGATTCCGTGAGGGGCTTGGGTGAAAGGATTCTATTGAAGGGGGGGTTTATATAGGCCTTCTGGGAATACGAAGAGTCCCAAGGTCTTTATTGCAAAACTACCGTTTTATTGTTTCGGCTGTGCGAAGGTTCCCGTTCGATTGGAAACGAAGGGTCATCGATGTCGTTTGATCTTCCCATTAATATAACAATTATTTCCCTTGTATTTGAATAGAAAAGTATTAACAGATTTTTGGTTAGACAAAACAAGTTTAAAATTTTGCTAAGTGGATCCCGGGTTCGAACCCTTCTATTGCCTATATATATATTTATACATATATAACATTTTTTCTTTAAAATTTTAAATGTTTTAAATGAGTTCAAAATGTAAAAGTTTATATATGTTTTTTGATCGTTTCGACGAGACGAACGCAATGGTGCCGCCCAATTTTTATTTTGAATTTCTTATAAAAATTTTCTTATAATGACCTTTTAAATTATTAATTTATTTTGGGATGTTACATCTCGTCTAGGGGCCCCTTCGACCTTGAGGGCTTCACCCTCAGGGTGGAGCGCTGGTCGGAGGAGATCGGCTCGGCGGATAGGCTCCCGGTGGCGACCGTCGAGCTGCGCATTACCGACCTCCCCCACCACACTTGGCAGCCCCAGGCTCTCTCCTCTTGGGCGTCCAAATTCGGTTCGGTCCTCTCCACCAACTGCGATATAGAGGGTTCCACCTCCTTGGCACACTACTCCGTTATGCTGGAGACCCGTTTCACTCACAGAATCCCAGCGAGCCAGCAGATCCTGGTCGGGCAGCACCTCTATATCCTCCGGATCAGGCTGGAGATCCTCTAACGCCGCTTCTCCTCCCTTCCTGGCTCTCCTGACTTGGGGGGCTCGAGCTCGGGTGCAGGCATCCTGGGGCCTCATCCGGATTCGGGTGGGAGAGGACCACCGGCCCCTCCGCAGTAGCTGCAGCCAGACCAGGCGGGAGCCTCCTCCGGCTCGCCTTCCCCAGGACCCGCTCTTAGGCGGGAAGGTATGGCTAACACCCCTGCAGACCTGGCTTTTCTTGTTAGCTATGTAGAGAATCTTGTTAGTCTTTTCCTGTGGTAAGGGATCGAGGGTGGGGCATCTGGTCCCCCTTATTGATCTCGGAGATTCCTCGGACGATTCCCCTGGGCCACCAGGGTTTTCGGAGCCAGCAGCCTTCCAGGCACTAACCACCGTGGCTTGCTTTGAAGGCTCCCCTTCCTGGGCCGACCCGTGCTCGGGTTCGGCCTCTACTAATTCTGATGCTTGCTTGACCCTTGCTCTCAGGGAAGAGGCCGTGGACGTAGAGACCAGGGAGGCGCCTCCAGCCGGGTGTCGGGGTCCACACCTGCATGCAGGCAACCAGGAGGAGCTCGCGCTAATTTTTGGGGAAGGTGGTGTGGGTGCAAATTTTGGCAAGAAGTCTGCAAACAGCGGGACCCACCGGCCCTGCCTGGTGGGCCCCCTAGTACAAAAACGGGACCCACCGGCCCTGCCTGGTAGGCCCCTGAAGACTACAACGGGACCCACCGGCCCTGCCTGGTGGGCCCCTGAAGACTATAGCGGGACCCACCGGCCCTGCCTGGTGGGCCCACAAAGACTATAGCGGGACCCACCGGCCCTGCCTGGTGGGCCCACGAAGACTATCGCGGGACCCACCGGCCCTGCCTGGTGGGACCAAGAGCCTGTGGAATCCCCCAGAAGACGGTAGCGGGGCCCGCCAGCTTTACCTGGAGGATCCCCAGATACTACAGCAGAAACCGCCATTTACCACCAGAGAATCCTATAAATAGCAGAGCCTTCGAGTGTAAAAGGATCAAAAAACCATTTTCCACTTCCGAGATCTGAAATTTCTGATTTCCACTCTGAGATCTGATTCTCAGAATCCAGAGCTCTGGAATTTCTATCTCCTCACCTCTTCTTGATCTTCTTTTTGTCTTTGAAGAGATCAAAGAGGCTTCAGTAACACTCGGCCTGTCGAGGTTACTTCGAGAAAAGTGTTAGTGAATTCGGGTTGCTCCCTATAGCACGGAGACGTAGGCTTCGGCTGAACTCCGAGATCACTTCTCGTGTCAACACTCTCTCTGATTGCATCTCTCTGTTTACATATCAAAAGCTGCAACTCCAATCGATAGATCGAACAACGATCTCTTCGACTTCCACTTCAATTGACTGGTGCTGCGAAGTCTTCGGGTCGGCACGAAGATTTTCCCCCACAGGTGGGCGTCTGAAGGAGGTGGACTTTTTGAATCGAGGGACCATAGATTGCTCCTCTACTCCACTGCCGCTCAATTTTTTGGAAGATAGCCTGATCCTCTCCCTTGCAGCGGATTTTGGCTTCCGCCCTCCCCACTCCTATAAACTTGAGGAGGCCCTTCGCTTTGTCGAGGCCCTCAGACGTTTGGACAAAGATATCTGATTTCTGTGTATGTTGTTCTCCTTCTCTGTTCTGGTGGTCCCTTCTCCCCCCTTATGAAGATTATCTCTTAGAATGTCTGGGGTCTGGGTGGTTCCTCTAAGAGACAGGCAGCGAAATTCTTCACGACCTCTCACAATGCAGACGTCATCTGCCTCTAGGAAACGAAGACGGCGGACCCTTCTAGACGCTTCCTCTGATCTCTCAGGAATAACAGGATCGACGCGTGGGAGTCCAGGAGTTCCGTAGGGGCGGCGGGAGGCATCCTCATTTGCTGGGACAATTCGCTGTTCTCCCTTGTGGACCGACTGTTCATGGATTTCTCCATCTCTATCTCCCTTCGCAGCTTGTCAGATAGAGTGGCATGGACTATTACGTCGGTCTATGGGCCTTCCGACCACCGTCATTCATTTGAGTTTTGGGAGGAGCTCAGGGCGGTGCGAGGTGCGTTCCAGGGGCCCTGGTTCCTTAACGGAGATTTCAATGCTACTAGGTTCGTTTATGAAAGGAGCAGGAACCACGGGAGTTGGAGAGAGATGGCGGCTTTCTCCTTTTTCGTATTGGAGTTTGGACTTCTCGACATCCCAATGGGGGGAGGGAGTACACCTGGTCTAACAGGAGAGAACAACCGATCTTTGCGAGACTGGATCACTTCCTAGTCTCGGCGGAGTAGGATGCCATCTTCCCCCTTTCCTCCTCAGTGGCTCTGACCTCCCTCATTTCGGACCATGTCCCAGTGCTCCTTGACACTGGTGTGGGGGGGCAGACGGAAGCCTCTGTTTCGCTTTGAGTCGATGTGGACCCTTCAGGAAGGGGTTCGATGATCTGGTGGCGGCTTGGTGGGCGGCTGCCTCAAGTGCCTCGGACTCAGCACTTAACCTGGCATTGAAGTTGAGGTCTGTGAAGAAGTCGATCACTAGTTGGGCCAGGGCTCACTTCGGGAGTGTCAAGAGACGGAAAATCGAACCTCGAGCAGGGCATTAGGAGGCTGGAGATTCTGGAGGAATCCAGGCCCCTAGACCATTCCGAGAGAGGCCTCAGGGATAGTCTCTCTTCGGAGCTTCTGGGGGTTCTGAATATGGAAGAGATGATGTGGAAGCAGAGGTCCAGGGACCGTTGGGTGGCGGAGGGGGACCAGAACACCCGCTTCTTCCACAGCGTAGCGAATGGCCGTCGCAGGAGGAACTAGATCTCCTATCTGGAGGTTGACAGGGATGTCTTCGAAGATCAACGAGGCACTCTCCTTGGGGCTACGAAGTTATTCAAGAGGGAGTTCGACCGCGACGCCTTGCTCCCCCTCCCGATTGACAGGGATCGCCTGCCTATCTGGCGGATCTCCGACCGGGAATCGCTAACCCGACCATTCTCAGAGGAGGAATTCAAGAACGCTTTCTTCGAGCAATCGGCGTTGGGAGCCCCGGGCCTGGACAGATTTCCTTTCCTCTTCTTTCAGAGGTATTAGAACTCCATTAAACCTGATATCCTTCGTTTCCTCTCAGATTTCTTTGCAGGGCGAGTCTGACTTAAGAGCCTGAATCATTCTTGGATCGTCCTCATTCCGAAGAGAGAAGGCGCTCGCTCCATCCGGGACTTCAGGCCGATTAGCCTGTCTAACTGCATTTACAAGGCAATGGCAAAGATCATTTCATCCAGGATGACCCCCTTACTCCCAGACCTGATCGGACACTCCCAGTCAGCTTTTATCAAGGGCAGGAGCATCCTGGATAGCGTGGCAACCGCTCAGGAGGTCCTTCACTACCTTCGTGAGGGACACGATGAGGCAGTGCTGCTAAAACTGGACTTCGAGAAGGCTTTCGATAGGCTCGACTGGGGTTTCCTCCTCAAGAGTCTTCGGCGTAGGGGATCCCCTTCGACTTGGATATCCTGGATCATCGAATGCCTCTTCTCCTCCAGACTCTCATGCCTTATCAACGGGGAGGTGGGCAACTACTTTCTGATGCGTAGGGGAGTCAAGCAGGGATGCCCCTTGTCACCCTTCATCTTTATCCTGGCGGTTGACATTTTTGACGCAGTGCTAAGACAGACGGTCCAGGTTGGACTCCTGCGTGGCATCAGATCGGAGAGCTGGGAGGTCTCCAACCTTCACTTCGCCGACGACACCCTGCTGTTCCTTTGGGCCGACCGGGGCCAGGCGATGATCCTTCGACTCCTCTTGCAGTGTTTCAGGCTGGCTTCGAGGCTGAAGGTCAACTTCGCAAAATCAGCTTTGTACTATCTGGGAGGGCATCTGGACCTTCCTCGAGACCTTTCACGCATCCTTGGCTGCGGCATCGGCTCACTTCCTTTCCGCTACTTGGGCATCCCGTTATCAGACAGGTGCCTCCCCCGTGATGGTTGGCTCGAATTGATCCAGAGGTTAGAGAAGTGACTTGCCGGATGGAAGAGGAACCTACTCTCGATCAGTGGGCATCTCACCCTAGTCAACTCCGTCCTATCGGCAATCCCGTCCTACTATCTCTCCTTCTACCATCTTCTGGCTTGGGTTATTAACCGGATTGACTGGATACGAAGGAATTTCTTATGGAGAGGGACCTCAGACGAGGGGTCTTACCCTCTCCTAGCTTGGGGCAGTGTCTGTAAGTCTAAGGAGCAAGGGGGGCTTGGAGTCCTCAACCTGAGGGATTTCAATCAGGCGATGCTGGCGAAATGGTGGTGGAGGCTGCAAACGGGTGCTGGAGACATCTGGAGGAGTGTAATTTCGGCGAGATACTTCAGGAGGGTTCTCCCCTCTTCATTCCAGATCGCGAGTCTCATGACCGATGTCGCCGTTCTGGAAGGGCATCTCCAAGGTCTCTAGGATTTATCGCTGCGGGTCCAGGTTGGTCGTGAGGTCAGGGCTGAAGATTCGGTTATGGGAAGATATATGGCTAGGGGAACTCTCGTTGCGAACGTTGTTCTCTGATCTTTACGCCCTAGCCCCCGTTTCGTCATGCCTCGGTCCGGTCCCAGGCCATGGTTAACGGAGGAGTCACTGTCTGGAGACCAAGGTTCTCGGGGACAATCCCGTCGGATCTCGCTCAGGACCACGACTAGCTGTTGGAGCTCCTGAGAGGGATCTCCCTCTCGGATTCACCAGACCGGGCGGGCTGGCGTTGGACCAGCTCGGGGGTCTACACCGTCCGGAGCTATTACTCATTTCTAAACTTCGGAGGGATCCCGTGCCCCCCAGCGAAGGCTATCTGGCGTTCCAGGTGCCCCCATAAGACGAGAATCTTCATGCTCCTCGCACTTCGGAATAGAATACTCACGAAGGTCAACCTTATGCGGCGGAATCATCCGGGGGTCTCTGACCCGTCTTGCGGCCTGCGCGGCAGGGAGGAGGAAAATGCTGACCACCTGCTAATGGGTTGTGATTATGCGAGGGCCGTCTGGACCCACTTCACGAATCGCCTGGGCGTCAGGCAGATCCCGGGTTTCGTGTCTGAATTGTGGAGTCGTTGGCGTCGCAGGTGCTTCAGGGGTCAGGAAGACGAGCTTGGGACTTGCTAGCCATAGGGATCTCTGGTCCTTATGACTGGAGCGGAATCGGAGGACTTTCGAGAGTCGCTCCTTGCCGGTGGACCGAACGATCATCTCGACGAAATCGCTGGTTCACCTCTGAGCATCTTGCGCGTCCGAGGAGCAAAGGCTTTCCTGCTACCCATTTGTACTAGCAATCCCTGAGTTGTAATTTTCACACCCTTCTTCTTATTATAAACCGGTAGGGGTCCAGGCCGAACCCCCCCTCAACCTCCTGAGGGATTTCTCAAAAAGAAAGAACTTAACAAATCGGATATAGATTTAGGTCAATCCAACCCGTTAATATCTCAATCCGATAAACTATATCATAATATATCATATGGTATCGATCATTAGATTATATTATCTATCAAAAAAATTCTCATGATCCCTCGATTAAGACTCGCATCTTATCCTGGCCCATCCAATCTCGAGGAGGGAATCAATAGATCTGCGAATTCGACGCTCAACGATATAACAACTGTCCGATAACACGTCTACCCTGACTTTAGGAGACTCCAAAAAATTGGGACTACAGAGGTATAGCAACCCCTTGTATTGAAGAGGTCCTAACAAATGCGTTACCTAATCAAAGTAAGATTGTCTCGTAATAATTGCCAACTTCCGACAATGGTTGCCCTATGAGAAAGATGTGTGCGGTTGATGTGACTCTGGATCGGATTGCGGATCGAGTTCGAAGGCTGCGGGGTGGGTTCAGTAAAAAAAAGGGTTATTTTGACTTTGGCCCCCAATTGAGGCCTTGAATTAGATTTTACCCCCCATTATTTCATTAATTAGACTTTATCGCCCAAAACTAACTGTTCCGTCAGCTCATTCCTCAAAACTTTATTTCTTTCCCGTCAGCTCACCCTTCCTCTTAGATGATGAGCTAGGGCTCGCAGTTTCGGACCTGACACGACATACCCGACACGAAGTTAGCGGGTCTGGATCAGGACTAAACGGGTTCAGGTCGTAAACGGGTTGACACAATAGACCCGTTCAATAAATTGGTCAGGTTTGGGTTTATGATCTGGACACGGTAGATCTGGAAAGACCCGTTTAAAATTCAACGGGTCGTGTCGGGTCGGGTTTACCCGCAATCCGATACTGTTTATATAGTACTAGCGGGTCTATCGGGTCCGGTCGGGTCGAGTCTGATTGGGTTGGATTGGGTCAACTGAATAGACTCGTGTGGTAAATGGGTCTTATCGGGTCGGGTACAGGTTTAGGATTTAGACACGATTAGTTAAACGGGTCGGGTTCGGGTCTAGGGGTTTTGGACACGACCCGAGACTGGACACGACACGAGCCCAACCCGACCCGTTGATACCCCTATGATGAGCTGAGGGAACAGTTAGTTATGTGGGTTGCAGTCTAATTAATGAAAACATGGGGGGTAAAGTCTAATTCATGGCAAAATTTGGGGGGCAAAGTCAAAATAACCCAAAAAAAAAAGGGTTGCTGTAATCACCCAATGTTGATTAGTTCGGTAGCAAGGGTGGGTGTGGGCCGTGGGGCAGAAAAGTGGGAGTGGATTATCGGGGAACGAGGGTGACTTTATCCGTACTCATCTATGATGAGGTGTAATCATGAAAATCTCCCTGTTTTCATCTTTCAGGTGAGAAAATCTCTGCTCTTCGTTCGGATGTCTTTGTACTTTTGCGTTTTGTCGCAAGGTACTGATTAATGGCGTTTCTGCTGCTAAACCTGGTACAGCTGCACTTGCTTACGGACCCATCAGAAAATGACACGTGTACAGAACCGTTGGGCTAATGCAGTGTCCCACGTGTGACGTCCCGATTGGGCTGTGTCCAAGTGGATTACACCGGACGGTCTCGTGTTGATGCCATGGGCCGTGGTTTTGGTGGGCTGGGGCCCAGAAGCCGCGTGGTTGCGCCACGGGTGTGGGACGTGATGGGTGGCGGGAGAGCGACAGAGGGTGTCGGATGGTGGGCCCTTCCTGGGCCCCGGCCCAAAAGGAATGTCGGGTGCTTTGGGGTTGGGGCCGACCTCATAATCACTTCCCCGACCTGAGGACGGAAGACGACGCTACAGCCAGCTAGGCCACGTGGCACTCAATATAGTTACTCGTACTACCATGACAGTCGATCTGCGCCGTCCAAGTTTTGTGGGTCCATGGTATGGAAAGTTTAACCCCAAACCCTAAAGAAGTATCTTTTAAAATTTGAAAAATTTGCAAGAGAAATGCTATTCAGTCCGAAGGTTTTTCCATTCCGTTCATCCCTATTGACGTGGCCGTGTCTGAGTGGTAGGGGTAGAGAGCAAGGCCGTGTGCACAAGCAATCAATCACCACCCATACATGGCCATGTCAATCGGGCTGAGCGGAATTAGAAAAACCTTCGAGTTGAATAGCATTTCTAAATGAGTTGTGTGAAACACTGACCCCTGAGCCCTGCCACCATTTCTTGGGTCATGTTTGTCTTTTAGATTGTCGACGAAGATTGTATAAGTAGCATTACTCTTTCTCAATTTGCGATCGTATATAACCTGACGTCAAAGGGATCACTGGGGTCGACCGACTGGAGGAGATCTGTACTCCGCTAGCATGGAACGCTCTATATGTTTTTTTTTTTGGAGCTTAATGAACGGATCTTGACAAAAGATCGGTTTAAGGGTAAAGATAACTAACAAAATCGTGTTGGATCAGATCCCTCCCTAAAAGGATGTAGCTAGATCAAGTCACACACACGACTTTTATACCTTTTAAATAACCAAACTGCCCCTTAGAGCATGCCCCTCCATCCTTGTCGTTACAGGACTCAATCCGTAGATTTGCTAAAATTGGTTTTTTTGGGATGCGGTTTCATGGAAAAATAAATTGCTACTGTGATTTCACTGTAGCAAGAGTAATAATATGCACATATTATTACTCTACAAAAATTGTTACTCAATCTGCAAAGATTGTTATTCTTTTGCTATAGTGACTTTACTGTAGCAAATTTTTTTTTTTCTGGAGAGAATTTCTCAAAAAAAAATTGCTACATTGATTCTACTGTAGCAAGAGTTACAATTTGCACAGATTGTAATTCAACAAAGATTGTTACTCAATATGCACAAATTATTACTCAACAAAATTTTTACTCAGTCTATATAGATTAAAAAAAAAATCTTTTGTGGCATAATTTCACAAAAAAGAAATTTAGCTACAATAATTTTATTGTAGAACAAGAGTAACAATTTTCAAAGATTGTTACTCTTTTTGCTACAATGTTAATGTAAAGCTCGGATCGGGCCTACATGTACGGTTGCATGTAGGGTCATGCTTGGATCGATTTGCCCATAGGGGTAAGTTAGACATTTACCAATTGGGAGGACCTATCACCAATAACCGATGTTGACAGCTCCACGGCTTCATTTCATGTGGCCTCCTCCGTGAGAAGCCAAATCCCCCGCGTGACACTTTTTTTACCCTGCCTCCGCCTTGATCTGTGTCGGCTGCATTTTCCTCGTGAGAGTACTCATCACCGGGATCCCCTCACCATCCTCGGCCGGACTTCGATGACCCTGACAGCCTCCACCTTCGGCCTCACCCCTCAGATTGACCTCTGACTTTGCCTTGGCTCCTACTTCGGCTTTGTCATCCGGCTTTTCCTCGGATCCTTCTCCAACTTTGTAGTCTAGCTTCGCCTTGGCTTTGTCGTCCAGATTTGACTAGGCTCCTTCTCTGGCTTCGTACTTTGGATTTTCCTCAACTCCTCCTCCGGCTTCTTTACCTGGATTTGCCTCGGCTCTTCCTCCGGCTTTGCCTTAGCTCCTCCGACATTGTCTATTTGAATTCTCCTGCGTGTTGGTCTACTGATCGGTGCAAAAACAAGTAAGATTCATGACCCTAACCTTATGCCGAATCACGATATTCCTGCATTAGAGTGCCTAATTAATTGTATTTTCATGATTGGTAGGAAAAGAGCTACAAACAGTATCAAAATGAGGAAGAAAGGTAAGGGCAACCACGATGAAAACAAATCTACAAGAGCGAACCCCGTGCACAGTCTCCCGCAGATAGAGAATTCACAGCCACCGTTCGATCAACTGCGACCTACTTCGCAGACAGAGACTTTGTCACGACCGATCGAATGGGCTTGAATGCTGATCGATCAGTCATTACAATCTGAGTGCCTCGACGCCCTAGATCGGATGGTCAAGAATAATTATGGGACAAACACAACTCGTGTATGCTCGGGAGACTATATGTCATCATTTCCCTTGAAGAAACACATTCGCTTTTTGCTCCAAAAATCGACATCACCCAAGGAAGATCAAGAGAGAAGAAGAAGAAGAGCCACCATGGATCGTTCATCATCCATCATCAACCCCTTCATCGTCACCCCTACCATGAGTGGCTAAAATCCTTTTAGGGCTTCGAAGCCCTAGCTTTGTTCTAGTACTATTTATATTCGTTTAGGTTTTTTGTTATTTTAATTAAATATTAGCTTGACAAAGAAATTTTTAATCTATATTTGTTGTTCGTTCTTTTGTTTTGCATGATGCTATTGTGAAATCTATATCGTATGGATTGAATAGATCTTATCTTTGTCTTGCTACGTTTTAATGTGCCTTACCTTTGCCTTGCTACTTCAATTACCTTTTTTGGGTGGTTGTGCTGCCTCTCGGTGTTCTTTTTTTATTGACGGTCTATTGTTCTATCTTTTTCTAGTAGAGTGGGGGGGGGGGGGGTTCGAGTGGTTAGTATGGAGCATATTTCTCGGTTGATCTGCATGCAGGTCCTATCACAACTTACTTGTAGATTGGCCCGACACTTTTTTTTCATGATAGACAAATTGATGTTGGTTTATACCCTACATCAGTTTGAGATGGAGAGGGGGGGGGGGGGGATTTGATGTAGTCTTATTTTAGTCCCATATGGTCTATGATATTGTACAGGTGTGGATTCTCTCTCAATATAAGAAAGGAAAGTACTAGTATAATGAAATTAATACAAAAACACTTTTTTGTTCTCTCCAAACACTACTCTCTCTCTCTCTCTCTCTCTCTCTCTCTCTCTCTCTCTCTCAACAATCCAAATATCAGAGTCGAATGTTCGAAGAAATTTAAACTGTAGTCCAAAATGATATTATTTGTACTGCACTATCATATGAAAAAATTGTATCATGAGCGATGAACTTACATCCATAAAACTTTAAAATCTACAATAAATATAATGATTAAGAATTTATGATCAAAGTAAAAAAAATTAAATTCAACTCATTATTTTCCTTCTCTTTTTTATTAGTAAAACATGATTATGAGCTAGATTGCGAGCAAGAAACATGATACGACTGTGACTCGCCGTTCCGTTTCCACTAGTTTATTTTTAGGGATAATTGGTAATTAATCACTGACTAAAGAAATCTTTAACGTAAAGGATATAAAAATATTATCAATTACATTATGTCCTTCTGTTTGAAAAATATCTATTTTACCCCTAATGCAACTGTACAAGAAAATCACATGGAGAGCAACAATTCGGTAATAAAGAGCAACAATTGCTACAAAGATTTCACTGTAGCAATTTTATTTTTTAAAAAAAAGAGATTTCATAAAAAAAAGTTGCATTGATTTCACTATAGCAAGATCAACAATTCAGTAATAAAGATCAATAATTTGGTAATAAAGATCAACAATTGCTTTTACTATAGTAATTGTTGCTCTTTATTTCCGAATAGTTGCTCTTTGCTCTTAGTAACAAAGATCAACAATTGCTATAGTGCTTTTACTACAGGAAGAGCAACAATTCGGTAATAAGAAACAACAATTGCTTTCATTGTAGCAATTGTTGCTCTTTATTATCAAATTATTATTTTTTGCACACTGTAACAAAAAGCAATAATTTGTTAAAGAGTAAGAATTGCTACAGTGATTTCATTGTAGCAATTTATTAAAAAATGAGATTTCTAAACAATAAAAAATTGCTACTGTGTTTTATAATTACTATAGTAATAAAGAATAATAAAATGATAGTTTTGTTATTTAAAGGGGAAAAAAGTCAACGGAGGGATATGCTCTAAATACATAATTTTTTGTTTTGAGAACCCCTCAGCATCTCATCTAAGTGAGGGTTAAAGCAGCCCCCTACTAGTTATTAATTTGAGGCAAGTGGGAATCGATCCTAGGTCTCGGGTACCAACCCTCCGAGATTTTATCAACTCACCTAGCTGGCACTTACAAAATGCATCTTTTTCAGGAGGGACATGGTGCATATAAGGATATTTTGGCGTCCTTAACGCTAACCCAATCCTTTGCTAGGGACCTATCACTAACTTCCCCTTATTTTTATCATAAAATATTTGAAGAGTGTCAGCTGTTAAAGTATTAGAGGAATTTCTCAAAAAAAAAAAAAATCTAAAATTTCTAAAGTAAGTGATGATGGTGTGAGAGTGACCCCTAATTGTTGGGTAATACATATGAAAAGATCACTACTATTTGAACATATAAGGCTAGGGGACATAAATGCAGATACTTCCCACTAACTATGACAAGTCTATATAGAATCTTGCCCACTAGCTTAGTTATCCAAGGAGTAGGCAATTTGGGTCCAAGGCATACAACTGTCTTTTAAACCACTATTTTAATTATTTTTAAGATGACATATTTGTCCAAGTTAGAGTTGCGTCTGTAAGTGCTATTGTACCAATGCAATCTATATAACATGCTACGACTGTTGACAAGCTGACTATGACTAAAAGGAATATGATAGATCTAGCCGTTGATCAAGATTTGAAAAAAGAAAGAGAGATAAATCCTATTAAAAAACTACTATGAAGATATTAAAAACCTACTATAAAGATGATAAATACTTATTCAGTGATATTTAATGGTCATTTGATATTAATTAGTATTTTTTTGGTAGGTTAATAAGTACTCTCTCTCTCTCTCTCTCTCTCTCTCTCTCTAACAAGTTAATCACACCCTGAAGATAGCCGTCCGAGTGCTGACGGGCACATGCATGTATTTTCTAGGAGACCGCGATACGAAGCTTGAAATCATGGGCATAATCTTTTTTCCCTCGCCAAAGATTGAGCCTTGTTTTTACCCACAGGTGCACCACAATATATATACGCCACATGGCATAAGACATCCCGGATCAGATCTCGTGATGTTCTGAGAGGGAAACAACGAGTTAACCGATGGGATACAAGTGCAATTGCTACACTCTTTTGATTCATGTTCACTAAAATAAGGAAATGAGGAAAATCAGACGATAAATGATATTCAACCAGATGGGTTTGTAGACGGATTGGCAAACGACTTATGTGGTGTGATCACACCTGTCCGTTTGCACCCAGGCCCGGCATGTGAATGCATTGCAAGCAAACAGACAACTGACAATAATTACAGACAGCTATGATCACTGCCACATGAGCCTGTTCGTAAACCCATCTGGTTGAATAGCATTTATCAATGGGGCGGACTGCAAACAGTCTTTTTTAAGGGTTTCATTTTAAGATAGGTCCCGACAACCTTTCCCTCTAAGTCCAGGTCCACGTTTTAACATATTAGTTGCAAAAACTCTTTTGGTTAATGCAAGACTAAAATAACTGTGGTTAAGTTACTGAATTTACCAACCTACCATTGCCTATATAACTTCAGCCAATATCTACGAAATGTATAGTTTCGAGACCTAGAGTGGGACCACTATAGCTGCTATAGTGATTTCGCTGTAGCAGCTACAGTGAAATCACTGTAGCACTATAGTGATTCCCCTTTAGCTGTTACAGTGAAATCACTGTAGCGCTATAGTGATTCCACTGTAGTAGCTACATTGAAATCACTATAGCAGCTATAGTGAAATCACCGTAGCGCTATAGTGATTCCGTTGTGACTGCTAAAAAAATACTTTGCTACAGTAAAATCACAGTAGCAATAGTACTCAATTTTGTAGCAATAGTACTCGGTTCAATTGAGTATTATTAGTATATATTTGAGTATCTTTGCTACAATAAAATCATAGTAGCTGTTATAGTGATTTTTTCGTGACTGCTAAAAATACTTTTCTATAGTAAAATCACTATAGTACTCAATTTTAATTACAATAATACTCAATAAAACTGAGTAATATTTGAATAAAATTGAATACTTTGCTATAGTGATTCACTGTAGCAGCTATTGTAAAATCACGGGTTGCTACTATTGCCGTTAAAAAAAAAACGTGCCCTATATCATCTACCATTATTTAACGTGGGAGGATACTATGGGTATATATGGTATTTTTAAAAAAAATTGTTATCGAAAACGGCTAAGATCGGATCATTTGCAATCAAAACAATAGACAGAGGCAGTCTTCATGCAATAGTCATTCCGGTGGACTTACTGTAAAATAGGAACTTAAAATGTGACTAAACGTTATACACACTCTGGTTTTTGGACCTAACACCGATTTTTCCTTTATCAAATTAGATATTCATATAAGGATCCCCAGCTTCATCTAAGTTTATTGAATTAGCCAACCAACGGATTCATTGCCCTCCAAATGTGGGACATCTTGAAATCTTTAAGAGAGAGAAAGAGATAAAAGGGGAAGAGAGAGGAAACATAAATAGTGAAAATAAATAGCGATAGAAATGATAGTTATAGAGTTAATAAAGGTTATAGTATCATTTAAAATAGTTTGAAAATGCAATCAACCCTAATTCACCCGCTCGACTCTACCCCACCATCTACACTGGCTTTATGCCTGATAGTATTCTCTCTCTAACCTTCATTAAGATATAGCCAATAATTCAGCCATTATGGCTGATACTATTCTCTTTCTAACCTTCATTTAAGCTGTAACCAATAATTCAGCCATTATGGCTGACACTATTCTCTCTCTAACCTTAATTAAATGTAGCCAATAATTCAGCCATTTTGGATCATTGCATGAGGTGTGGATAGAAACAAGCAACCATCTTAGAGTGATCGGCATATTTTGCTACCTTACTTTGGTTTCGAAGGGTATGACATGGCCCAACATGGGTATATACCCTCCATTATGTTTATGAAATTAGAAAACTAGGGCTTGTGGAGCACAAATCTTTTGTCGCGACTAAATGTCACGGTCTCAGTTGCCACTTGATCTTCCGCCCCACAAACCACAACCGTTTGTTTTGCCTGACGGTCGACCGGGGGTGTAATGAATGGTTGTGTTTTGTGGGGCGGATGATGAACCAGTAACTGAGGCCGTGACATTTCGTTGTGATGTTCAATCGCAACAGAAGATTTGCGTTCAGGCTTGTGCGACGAATATATCAAGGTAATTCTGACCACAAATATCTAGATATTAATTGAGTTTGCATCTTGGCTATTTATAGAGTTTGGTTCTTCTAGATTTTTATTTTTTTCATTTCAACCTAATGCAATAATAGCGATTCAATCAAATATCTTCGAATCTTTTGTATTAATGCTATTTAGGGGACTACTTTAGACCATTTGGCTTGTCCCGTATGAGAGTTCATCATACTAGACAATAGAAGGAAGACAAGTGGGAGGAATTTAAGTGGACTCCTTTACTTTCAAAGGCACTCTTCCCTCCAAGAGTTTGACACCTCTGACTTACTCCAAAAGGTTAATCTCTTGGAGGAAAGAGTGCACAGTAGAAAATATAAGCACACTACACCCGCTCCCAATACCGTTGTGGGACTAAACGATTAAACATGCCAACCTGCTCCATTCACGTGGGATAACAAATAAACGAGTGGGGCATCCACAATCAGACGGAGCTCCCGAAGTGGAGCCTAGCTCTAATACCAAATTGAGAGCCCCAACTTAATACAAAAAGCTAACCTCTTGGAGGAAAGAATTAGGGCTGCAACTAAGGCTAGTTGGGTGGGTTGAGGGGTCAACCCATGCCCAACTTAATAAGTTGAATCCGCTGCCCAAGCCCAACTCAACCTCAAGGTCGGGTTGAACTTCCTTAGCCCAAGCCCAACCCATCGAGTTGGCTGGGTTGATCGGGTTGTGCGGACGGGTTAGCCGGTTTCAACATGGTAGATGAGAAATAATCAACATGTAACAGTTCTTTTACGATAATACAATACATAAAGCAATTCTTTGCATTTTTATATAGGTGATGGTCCATCGATAGATTGATAAATGCCCATCCAACAATGGCTATTAGAAGTGGGATAAATATCTATCAAAGTTCACCACAGTGCGACCTCAACTTGTATTCAATGGATGATCCAAAATATAGATTCTGATCGGACCTATTCAATATATTATTGTATCAAATATTATTTACTAAATCGTTGGGTTTCGTTTTGGGTCGGATTGCCCAAAGACTCTGCCCAAGGTCAACCCGAATTGAGGTCGGGTTGGGATTTTTCAATCCAAGCCCAACCCATACAAATAAAATCCCAACCCAAGCCCGCCCAAACTCGGGTTGCGCTTGGGTTGGGTTCGGGTTGGCCCACCCAAGTTGCAGCCCTAGAAAGAATGCACAATAGAGTATACAAGCAGGGAATACTCTCTCCCATTACCGATGTGGGACTAAACACACCAACATATAATATTCTCTCCCTCAAGAAAATTATCTATAATATTTTTTTTCTTCTCTGTACAACATTCTCTTTACAACTAAGAAACAATCCATGAAGTACGATATAAATTATTCATCGTTTCAGTTCGGTCTACAAAACTGAAGGTCCAAAACCGAATCAAATGCCCGACTTTTCTATTTTCGAAACCAAACCGAACCAAACATTAAAAAAAAATCTATACCAATATGGCCGATTCGGCTCGGTTACCGGATCAAACCGAATCAATCGATACTCCTACTTAAGACATCGAACCAAATAGTAAAGGAATGTGAAAGCTAAAAATCATCCCAAATTGATTAAAATGACATCTATTATTAATACATCATAGTTTGGTGCATGAGAGGCTCATACTAAGTATCTCATGTAATTAGGTTCTTTTTGTGATTGCACCTCTTGTATCCTCACAAGTGTTTGGTGATGGGTTATAAAGAGGGAGTGAGAGTGGGTGTGAATGAAGAAGTTCCTTTCTACCTTGGTCACACCTGACCTAACCAACTTTCTATCCTTATCTTTCACTTTATTTGTCTTGGGTTTGTTGGCCATTGTTTGGTGCAATATAGTTAACAATGCTTACCTTTAACCACTTTATGACTATCCACCTTCAAGAAAATTATATAAAGACTCTTTCTTGACCTGCTAATCCATCCAATTTCACCTAATCAAGAAACTAATCGATCGATAATAGTCGCAGAATGAGTCACAAAGTGCATTGAAAATCAAGCCCTGATGCGCTAAGCAATACAAGAAAATGTAATTACATATTAAATTTAGGATTAATTACACTTTGCCCCCTTGAAGTTGGTCCAAAATCACTTAACCCCCCTGTAGTTAATAAACTATATTTTGCCCCCTTCAATTCAGTTTTGATTAGATAGAAATTATCAAAAGAGGAAATTTAGTATTTGACAAAAATGGGTATTGTTTTAACATTTAAAACTATAGGGATCGATTTGGAACAAAATAAACCAAAAGGGGGATAAGTAATTTTGGGTCAAATTTTACGGGGGCAAAGTGTAAGTTACCCTGAAAGTTCAGGGAATCTTATTCGTACCTCCATCAACCTGCAAATAGCCCCGGTTTTCCCCCATTTTTCACACTTGGGACAGGAATGCCTTCTCAAACACATTCTCTTCCATTGCTGGTGCAAATAGGAGATTGGGGGAGGAGGGGTTGGCAGTCTCCACACCATTGTTGGTGCAAATTGAAGGGGGAGGAGGGGTTGGCCGCTTCCTCCCGGAGATGTTGGAGAAGGGGTTGGCCACCTCCTCCCCTCTATTGGTGCAGATCGAAGGTGGGGGATGAGGAATTGGCTACCCTCCCCCGCCTAGGCCTCTCAATATGGCCCTTTGAAGAGTGTACCCTGTCCGGCCCGACCCTCCAAAGTCCTCTAAAGCCCTGCTTGCTAAGGGCCTGAGGGACGGGTCAGGCCCAATTTTCATAAGCCCTCCATGATGAGGGCCGAGCCAGGGAAACCTATGTCCCGACCTTGCTAGGCCCTACCCGGCCTCCATATACATAAATTATTATATTATATATATATATATATA
The DNA here is from genome assembly GCA_947650365.1 of Chamaelirium japonicum. Taxonomy (NCBI): domain Eukaryota; kingdom Viridiplantae; phylum Streptophyta; class Magnoliopsida; order Liliales; family Melanthiaceae; genus Chamaelirium; species Chamaelirium japonicum. The sequence goes on from OX393555.1 coordinate 25,905,602, forward strand.
TATATATATATATATATATATATATATATATATATATATATATATATATATATATATATATATATAATACTTATTAAGGGTTAAAATTAGTGGCTAAGTGTGACTAATCAATTATTAGTCGGTCACTCACTGTGACCCTATAGGAATTGGAGTTATCCAGTTTGGATATATTAGTATTAGAGGTATTGTTTATTCCTCATAAGACTTATAATACTTTTTAAGTTGTATTATCAGTCACAAGTATGAATAAATGAGTGGGGTTTTAAATGACTACTAAAAGCCTAAAGGCACTGACATAAGAGTAATTTAGGGGCAAAAAAAATTTAATCCTTCCTTAATGATCTAACTGAATAAATAGACATATCGATAATCCTTATCTTAATGATATCAACCTGACCCTTGATCGGCCCTGGCCCAGCCCTGACCATTGAAGGGTCGAGCTAGGGCCCCTTATTTTCTAGCCCTGAATGGCTAGTGCCCACCATCTAAAACAAAGGGCCGGGCCTGATTTGATCCCAACCCTGCCTTGGTCCTGCCCTTTGACAAGCCTACCCCCGCCGCTTGTTTTCTTGCTAGTCAAGACTCCCCAAGACGAAGAAGGGGGCGGGACTCTCCCATTGTAACTCATGGGGTATGAAAGAATGGGGTTTGAGAAGGGTATATTCGTCATGAGGATGAAAAATGGGGGCTATTTACATATTGGTCGGATATGAATAAAATTTTCCTAAATTTAACGGGCACTCTATTTGGAAAATTCCTTATTATTTATATCACCATGTTAATTCTCGAGCAATTACACTACTCCATGATCATTTTTTTTTTTTTTTGAGAAATCCCTCGGAGAGAGGGGGACTTAGGCGTAGACCCCAACCTGTAGATTAAAAGCGAAGGAAGACAAGAAGGAAAAAAAACCGATCATGCAATCAGAAAGGAAAAGAAGAACAAACAAATACTCTCAAAAGAAAGGCGAGAAAAAGGAAGCCACCAATGTCGCGCTCCGGCTAGAAACCAACGAAAACCAGGCTTCAACCAGTGCCCCAATCTTGCTTAGCATAACCTCCCAGACCGCTTCCTTCGCCGAGAAAATCCTGCAGTTCCTTTCCAGCCAGATAAACCAAAGGGTCGCCACGACCAAACGATCCCAACCAGCCCGTTGAGCTCTGGAGATGGCTCACCTCCGCCAAGTAGTCCACAGGGAGAGACGCGAAGAAGGAAGATCAGGAAAGCGTAGTTTTCCCTGAAAGAAATCCCAAATCTGCTTGGCGAAGGAACAAGATAAAAACAGGTGATCCACATCCTCATTGGCCGAACCACACATCGGGCAGTCCAGATCAATAATAGGTATATTCCTCTTCACCAGATTGTTTTTGGTTAGGATTCAGTTATTGACAGCCAGCCAAGAGAAAATCTTCTTTTTCAAAGGTACCCTACACCACCATAGGTGCTTCACCACAGAACATCTCCTTCCACCGTTTGTTGAGGAAATGGTAAAAAGAACGAATATAGAACCTCCCTAAACTGTGCCACCGCCAGGCCACCCTATCCGCCTGGTTGGATAGATAGATGTTCTCTAAAAGAGTCTCCAATTGCACCACCTGTAGATGAGCCTCCTAAGAAAGTGGCCTTCGGAATTTGATGGACCAACACCCACCTATGCCCCATAGGTAGCTCGAACTAACAGTCCTTGCCTTATAGCGTGCCTGAGAATAGGCGTCAGGGAGCAGAGTACGAAGAGGGCACTCGCCAAGCCAGATATCATCCCAAAATCTCGTGGATCGGCCATCCTCGATAACGATGCTGGTCTCGCACTTGTAAACTTCATGGACCTTCGACACACCCTTCCAGAAGGATGATACTTCCCTGAGCGTCTAGCCCACACTTGCAGCATGGAAGACCTTTTGAAGTAGCAACCCTTGACGACTCGTGTCCAATTGTCACCCAGACAGGACTGCAAGCGCCACCACCACTTCCCAAGCATTGCGACATTGAAGTCCTTGAGATTGAGAAACCTCAAACCTCCTTGCTCCTTAGATTTGCTCACCCGTCCCCAGTTCATCAACGGAATAGCCGTTCTACCTGGAGCGTTACCCTTCCACAGGAAGTCCTGACGAACCTTATCAATCAGTTTCACCACCTATTCAGGCAAGTACAAGAAGGATAGATAAAAAGAGGGGATAGAAGACAACACTGAGTTCATCAAAGTAAGCGGCCCATCCGAGGAGAGGTAGGAAGTCTCAGGAAGCCAACTTACAAGAAAATTTGTTTAGAAGCGCTTCCCAATCCTCCCGCCTCAACGCTCATCTCACTAGTGGCAGGCCCAAATACTTCATCGGCCATTTACCCTTCTGGCAGTTAAGAAGGTCCGCCATCCTATCCCCCTTGGTCGGGTCACCACCAAGATAGAAAATCACCATTTTTGAGAAATTGATAGATAGCCTGGACTCTTGCTCGAAGGAATAAAAAAGAACCTTCACCACAATCGCTTGAGCCTCATCCGACCTACAAAAAAGCAAAGTGTCATCCGCAAATTGAAGGTTTGAAACCTCACAAGAAGGATCTCCAATTGGTTGTAGCCAACCGCTCAGCCGAGCTCGAGCAAACACATCATCAAGGATGTCCGCTATGAGAATGAAAAGTAGCGGGGACAAAGGACACCCTTGCTTAAGCCCTCTCTTCATCTTGAAGTGCCCACCACTCACACCACCAATAGAGCATGACAACTTCGAGGAGGATAAACATTCCTCAATCCAACGTCTCCAATTACTTGAAAACCCCTTAGCCTCTAGGACCCTCTCCAAGAATGACCATTGCAGGCAATCAAATGCCTTCTCGAAATCTAGCTTAATCAGAAGACCCTCCTCCTTCTTCTCCAAAATATTGAAAATCACCTCCTGAGCCGAAGCCACACTATCCAAGATATTCCTACCTCGGATAAAAGTTGATTGATTCGAGCTGACGATCTCCCCCATGACTTTCCCTAGACGAATAGCCAGAACCTTCGCAACAATCTTGTAAATGCAGTTAGAAAGGCTGATAGGTCTAAAGTCACCAATCCCCTCAGCCCCCTCTTTCTTCGAAATCAGCGAAATCCAAGAGAAATTTATCGGATGCAGAGCCACGATCCCCCCAAAGAAATCGTGAAGAAGGTGGCAAACATCTGACCCGATCACTGACCAATAGCATTTAAAGAAAAGAATAGGGAAACCATCAGGCCTCGGGGCACCATCCGGCCGCATGCAGAAAACGGCAAACTTGAACTCCTCACCAGTGAAGTCCTCATCCAGAGAATGCCGATCCCCGAGTCTCCGAGTCCCTAGCACGGTCCAATCTAGGTCCACATAAGAACCGGTCCAAGTGGAGAAGGAGGTCCTGAAATGATTTGAAACCCCTCGCAGAATATCTCGTTGATTCGAAAGCCGCTGATCACAGATCAGAATCGCCGGAATGAAGTTGTAATGTATCCTCACGTTCGCCACCCGATGGAAGAACTTCGTGTTTTGATCCCCCTCCTTAAGCCAACGCTCCCTTGAGAACTTCTGACAGTTGAGCATTAGCCGCCTCCAAGTCTAACCGGTCTGACTCGGAAAGGGGTCCCAATTCCGCTCTAACCTCCAAAATCGACATTCTATTAAGAATAAGAACCTTCCGCTCTTTGACCTGCCCAAAGCAATCTCTGTCCCAGGCCTTTAGCTTTGCCCGAAGAAAACGGAGTTTGGCTGCCATGGAGAGAACGATCCCCACCAAAAGGACATGAGGTCAGCAAATCCCCACCTCGAAGTCCACATAGCTTCAAATCTAAACACCGACTTAGAGATTCTCCCAGAAGAGGTCGACAGAATCTGCGGCGTGTGGTCCGAGACAAAAGATGGGAGTGCAACCTAAGTCGAATCAGGATAAGCAGCGTCCATCTCCTCCGAGATGAGGAACCGATCAAGCCTGACAAAAAACAGTTGATCCCTCTTATTAGACCAGGTAAAAGAGCGTCCGATAAGAGGTACGTCCAAGAGATTAGCCTCCTCCAAAAAACACGAGAAAGCTCCTCTATCCCGCAAACTACCAGGATCCCCGCTCCTCTCCTCCCTGAACAAGGTGACATTGAAAGTCACCCAACAAGACCCAGAGGCCCGAAACGGTGCGCCGAAGCTCCTTAAGCTCAGCCCAAAACTCCCCTCGCAAGGATTGTCACCTTCTCTCAAAAAAAAAAAACTACGTAGATCGAATTCTGTATATTGGATATGGATTATAAAATGCATGGTAAATAAGTTGTGTCTCCACGAAGAACACCCAACCAATAGCGCAATTGGTGTTGAATCTCACTCTTGTTGTTGGGTTTGGCAGCCCATGAGTCTCGGCCCAACCAGATCCGGCCCGCTCCGGGTTTCTTAGCGCATAAGTTTTGGATGAAGGGGTGGATGGATAAGGTTGGTTGAGTTAATTTGGAGAAAAGTTGGATAGAGATGGGAGAACCCATCTATATCTTCACGTGATGGTGCAGTTCGCGTTATGCTACTGAAGTTATGGGATTGAAATCCCACGTGATGCGGGATCCACCTCATCAATACTGTTTACATGAATGTCTCATGCATGCACGCAGGCCCTTGTATTTTTATTTATTTTTTTGAAAAATCCCCCTTAGAGAATGAGAGAGGGGGGGGAGTTTCGGCCTGGACCCCTACCTGTTTATTAGAAAAGAAGAGAAAAATTATAGCTCAAGTGGTACTATTACAAAGATCTACCAGAAAACTCATGGCTCTCGCCGAAGCACAGGGCGCCCAAAGGTGGATCAACGATCTCGTCATGAGGATGAGCCGATACCTCGACAAGGTTCTCCCTTGCAGGCCCTTGTATCTAGGGATATCAACGGTGCGGTTTTGGGTAAAACTGAAACCGCCTCGTAACACCGAAACCGCACAGAGACGGTGTACCATTATATAAAACATAAACCGAACCATGCGGTGCTGTGCACCGCGGTTTATTACTAGAATGGCCTAAACGGTGCGATTTTATGCGGTTTTGTTCAAAACTAAAACCGCACCGCTACACCAAAACTGCATCGCACCGTGACGGTTTTATATTTTGGCAAATCAAAACCGCACTATACGATGCTGTTTACTGTGGTTGTCGGTTTTAAGCTGCATCGTTGCCACCCCTACTTGTATCCCATTATAAGGGTGCAACAAGTGAATCATGGTGTGGGGGGCCATTGTGGAGCGGCTCTTCTCACAAGAGCTAGCTTTGGTAAGAACCCAGGCAAAGGAGAGGAGGAGGCCGACTGCAAGGTGGTGCTTGGGGGGAGGTCGCAGGTTCGTGCGCCTCCCCCTCGGGAGGTTCGGTTGCTATGGATTACGATGCCCAGGGTGCCACTGTGGGCGGCCAGGGTGAATGGCAGGCGGCTTGTGGTAACAGTAGGGTCGGCACTCAGGGCGTCACTGTGGGTGCCTAGGACGAAATATTGCTGGATGCTTAGGGAGAGGCGCGGTTCAGTGCTCTCTCTCCACGGTTGTTCGGGTCTTCGGAGGAGGCTTCAAGGGGGAGGTTGCGGTCGAGCACCTCCTCCCTCGGAGAGGTTTGAGACACCGAAGGTGAGACCGGGAGGAGGTTGTGGTCTAGGCACCTCCTCCTCGGCTCAACAGATCACGGCGGTAAGCTGCGATGGCACAGGTACGTGCGGGTGTCGATCGAGGAGGAGTACCTCGATGGCACAAGGAGTCACCGACGGCATCGTGTTCAGCTGCTGACGAACGGATCGATGTGGGATGTCGACGAGTGACTGGTGGAGGTGCCGATGGGAACTGATGCAGATTGCCCACAGGCAATGTGGGCGCTGACGGGCACAATGGTGGCAAGCATGGCCGTGGGCACTCTTTGTGGTCTAACAGGGTGCAGAGGCTATCGACAAATGGCGGACTAAAGACGAATGAGTCCTCAATTCTCATTAGGCAATTGCCAACATATATATGTACAATGATATGTGCAGGGAATAAGTCCCATACACCGAATACCCGTATAGCCTACAATATACACTAACATAAATATTAGTTGCTACTTCTCCTGTTTCGATCTTTGGACATCTTTAAGCTATTGCTCTAGCGCCCTGTCCTCTGACCGCCTAGCCGATCCAAAAAAAAAAAGATAACTATTATGGACGCGGCGACTGCTTTCCTTTCCTTCCTGCTTACAAATGGTACCTTTTAACACTTAGAATTAGTAATTAGTGGTGGGGCTATCACTAATCATGATTATACTTGGTTAATCGAGCATCTAAGTTTCAGAGAACAAGTTCCTAGTAGGGTTATCTACTGGTCTCCTTTGGTGGAATCAGGCATAACACAAGCTTTATTTAGTTTTATGATAAATGTGGGAATCTCTAATCACATGTAGCTCACAAAAGCCATAGGTTGGGATTTATGTTTCCATAGGATGGAGGCTTTAATCTTGTGCTGTTTAGTGAAGCACTCATCATTAAACAGTATGATATTTGTTTATGATTGGTGAAAGAGCGACGAAGCTTCGATAATGAGTGACGAAGCTTCAAGATAATTGTGTGTGGATCGCAGCTAATAAAGGCTTAATTCTTTATGATAACCATAACCATCAAGTTTTATTCTAGATACTTTAAAGGTTGACGATTTTAGAGGAATCCTTCTTTCACCATCATTATTATATCATCACTAGTCTTGAACCCGGGTAATGCACGAAATAAAGAGAAAACTAGACGGGTTTTTATTTTTTCGAGAATTCCCTCCAATCAAGAGGGAGAGGTTTGTCCTTGCCCTAACCTATCTATTAAGTTTCAAAAAAAGAAAACTAAAGGGTATCATCACAACCAAAAGGAACTCCATCAAACAAAGGGTAAACGAGATCAGTCCAAAAATCTCTAAGCCAGGAGAGAAGGGCCTATAAGTTTCAAGACTTTGAAGTTCTTGACTTTTTCAAGTCCTGGATATGAGCGGGTTGAGACTTTATGCCCTCCACCTCATTTGGAAACGAGAAGCCAATAGATGATGCTATATTGAGGATGGTGTTGTCCTTCAACAAATTAAGCAGGAGAGCCTTCTCTTCATCGTTGAAAGTTAACAGCTGACCCCAGGACTTCGAACGATAAGGATCAGATTAACTGAAAGTTTGAAACAATTGTCGTGCATTGCTCCGGACAAGCTTTGGCTGCGGTCTACCACTTCATGGAGGGAAGTCGGATGTTCTCCATCCTCTTCTTTGTTGTGAGTTCTTTCACTCGGGCTGAGCTTGGGTTGACCTTTAACCTGACCCAACCCGCCTGAGTTGCAGCCCTAGACGTTGCTTCATTATGGATATATACATGGCATGTAAATGGCGCTTTCGGTCATCCATCCATGGTTCATTTTAAGTTGTTGAGATAGACCTCTCATATGAACCAAAAAAAAAAGAGAGAGACCTCTCATCCCTAACTCCATCCATCAGGCCTTGCATTGTTGTCTCTACATAGGAGGCATCTCATGCACTGACTTCTTCATTGTATATGTGTTTGATGTTTAGCTGGAGCTCTAATGCATTCTTTTGCTTTTGTCCGATTCTATTGACATTTTTGTTTGTCAAGTATATTGTTACATGTTAGTCCTGGTGTGTGATGATCCAATTACCATTGAGGAGTTTTATCTGACACCGAAAGGTACTCATTTTCCTGCCTCAAACTTCCTTTTTTTTTTTTTTTCTTTCTTTCAATTATGTAGGAAAACTGGTTGCAAAAATCGAATGAGACCCAAGTAGCTAACTATCCAATCAGCCTCTGCACACTCTCTCTTAGCTGACCAGAAGAGTAGGGTTAGCCCAAATCCTCGAGGATTGCTTTACACGCCTGAAGATCTCCGAAGAAAGCGAGAACAATGTTGGTTTTCTGTGGCCCTTTACTAAAGAGTTACTGAACTAAGTGGACCAGATTAGTTGTCACGGTCACGGTCAAACTGGACAACTCAACCGAGAGGCTTGACAGGTTGGTGGTTAAACCTAACCTCATTCTCATGTGCACCCGATAGCCATTGAATGCTCTGATGTGGTGCATCCATTGGCTCTCGCATTTTATATAAAAGGGTGTAGAAGGATGAAATCCCTACACGTACATTATTAGAGCCGTGGTAGTGAATCCGAGGGATTCAAGAAGACCCATCGATTCTGCCGGAGACGACAATGTGTGGAAGATATCCACACCTTGCCAAGGATCTCTAGATCTCTTATCTTCAATCTCAAGGTATATGTCTTTCATCCATGAATGGCGACCTTGGTCAATCGATCTGGGGTTGTTCTTGTTTAGAAACCCCAATAATTGGTATCAGAGCAAGGTTTTAGACCTTATTTATCATTTTTTGGATGGCAATTCTTGTTGTCTCTTTTACTCCGATAGGATCACATCTCGTTGATGATCTTCATGGTTTTTTCTTTTCTTTCTGTTTTCGGTCTGGCGTCCACTGGCCATGGCTTAGGGATTTTGATCTAAGCGGTGACCCTAGCATAACCCTGCACGGCATTGCAGCCAATGACTATGCACGATAGTGACCGGTGAGATCTGTGTCGCACAACTGTGGTACCGGCGGGATCTACGCATCACACAGCAGCCACGACCTAAGCGTGTGAGCAATGGTGGCCTGCACGCGTGAATAGCAACGACCAGTGGCGGATAGTGGGGAGTGTGGTTTTCGAACAGCTAGGGTTTTCCCAAAAAATCAAGGAAGATGAACAATAAATTTTTTTTAATTGATTTTGTTCTAATTGGGTTTTCAAAATCGATTGCTATAAACCTTACCCACCAATTTTTAATGCCAAGGATACACTGTCCTCCCGGCTAATGCCTTCAGTATCCCGAACCACCCCGAGGGAGGAGGTGCTCAACCGCAACCTCCCCCTTGAAGACTCCTCTGAAGACTCGAACCACCCGAAGAGCACTGGACCGTGCCTCTCTCATCATGCCCTTCACCTAGGGCGCTAGTCGTCGTTGTAACAAGCCTCCCGGGAGGAGGTGTTATACCATAATCTCTCCCCGAGCCTCTGGCTTCCTTCTTGAGTGCCGCTCTCGGGTTTTCTGTCGCACCGCGTTTTGCGCATGCGTCTAGGCCCCCTTGCTCGGTCTACTTTGCTTTATGCCATCGAACTAGAGCTTCCCTTGATCCCCCAACAATAGCTCTGATACCAATTTGTTGAGATCCAAGGTCCTCGCAGTGGAACACGACAAGTGCAGAAGCATCACGACGAAGACAACCACTGACAAGATTGAGAGAAGAGAAAGAACAAGCAAAACACCCAAGAAAATTCTGGCAATGATGGATCGATGGATTCACTAGTATGGGGAAAACCCGATTACAATTACAATTGCCTCTACCCAATCCCTCATACACCCACAAAGAAATCCCACCTAGAGGGAATAGAACCCGCAGCCCTACACCCCTTGGAACAAGAAGAAACCTTCCCGAGACTCCACCGTACTCCAATGGTTTCCTCTCCCTCTCCCTTGGTGATGGCCACCTTCTAATCACTCCCTTAGGTCTCTCTTGTGTCTTTGAGATAATCCATGATACCCTAGGTTCGTTCTAGGACCTCCATTTTATAGGGGTACATTCGTATCTGATTTGGGGAAGGAGTCCGACGAGAAAACACAGGCCAAAACATGTCACTCTCGTGTTACCAACTACAATTGTGCACACGACCTGGGGTGGTCGTACGCACGACCCGACCCGTTTTCTTGTCCGACTTTTCTGTCAATGCCAGTCGTGCGCACGACCTAACATTCGTGTGCATGACTCTTCCTGACCGACCCTTCCTTCCTCCCGATGCTCCGTCTTTCACCGTTTCTTCGCGCACGAACCTTGGAGTTGTATGCGGCTTGCTTGGAGCCACATCTTCAACATGTGGGTGTGGGTGGGTGGGTGGGTGGGGGTGTGTGTGTGTGTGTGTGTGGGGGGGGGGGGGGTGGTATTGATCAGCGCTTGGTGCGTTAGCTGATGCACTAAGCCCTTACCGATAGGGGTGGCAATGGGTCGGGTCGGGTCGGGTTCGGGTCGGGTTGAGACCTATGTATAACAGAAAAATGGCCAACCCGAACCCGACCCGTTTAATAAACGGGTCAAAAAGATAAACCCAAACCCGACCCGCCAATAATCGGGTTGACCCGACCCGACCCGTTCAACCCGTTTAATACTCGGGTCGGGTCGGGTCGGGTCGGACTGGGGCCAATTGCATTATTTGCTGGTGAAACAGTTTGAGTGTTTGTGCCTTTGTGGGCTGTAACTTGTAAACCTGTAAGCCCATAACCTGCAAGCCCATAACTTGTAAACTTGTAAGCCCATAAACTGTAAGCCCATAACCTGTAAGCCCATAACTTGTAAATCTGTAAGCCCATAACCTGTAAGCCTTTGTGGGCTGTAACCTGTAAGGGGCTTAGGGCTTAGGGTTTTCTTTTAAACTTTTAGTTATAGTGGTCGGGTCGGGTCGGGTTGTGGATTGACCTGATCCGTTAACTAAACGGGTCAAATCGGGTCAATCGGGTCAACTGCATAAACCCAAACCCGACCCATTTAATAACCGGGTTAATCGGGTTAACCCGTTTATGACCCAAACCCGTTTAGGCCAAACCCAAACCTGCTAACTTCGGGTCGGGTTCGGGTCGGGTTGGCGGGTCGGGTCAAGAATTGCCACCCCTACTTACCGATGCCCCCCAAACCTCTGTGATATGTCCGTGAGTATGCCATGTTGTCAGTGCTCACAGGTTTTTACACCTTAAGGGTAAAACGATCGCAAAAGCTTAACAATTGTCCGTATTGGACCATGCAGGACACTTAGCATGTGTGGGTCAGAAAAATAATGCAAAAAGCAACCGATTCTTTCTGTTTTCGGTCTGGCGTCCACTGGCCATGGCTTAGGGATTTTGATCTAAGCGGCGACCCTAGCATAACCCTGCACGGCATTGCAGCCAATGACTATGCACGATAGTGACCAGTGAGATCTGTGTCGGACAACTGTGGTACCGGCGGGATCTACGCATCACACAGCAGCCACGACCTAAGCGTGTGAGCAACGGTGGCCTGCACGCGTGAATAGCAACGACCAGTGGCGGATAGTGGGGAGTGTGGTTTTCGAACAGCTAGGGTTTTCCCAAAAAATCAAGGAAGATGAACAATAATTTTTTTTTAATTGATTTTGTTCTAATTGGGTTTTCAAAATCGATTGCTATAAACCTTACCCACCAATTTTTAATGACAAAGACGATTTAATGGCTTTAAACCCAACCCGATTTAATGGTTCCAGACCCGACCCGGATTAATACATGATTTATTTATTTACTGTTTATTTAATATCTGATTAATCTGGATCGTCAGTTTTAATATTCTATGATTTTGAGCCCGATTTGGACAATCTAAATATGGATTTTGGATGTTCGGACCATTTTGGACACATTGGCAAGGTCTGAATTTTTCAAATTTAGACCTTTTTTTTGTCATACAACAGTGCAAATGTTAAATATATTAATATTTAAATGTTTTTTTTTTTTTGAAAGATAAGTAAATTGTATTAAAAAAAGGAGGGGAGTTATATATTACGGCTGTACTCAGAATGAGCAAGCAACAAACACAACTTCAAACAAATGAAGCTCAAAACACTGGTACCGGCTATGCCTCATAACAAGCAACCCCTAAGATAGGACATATTGACATATGGCCAAGCAACAACTCAGGGGGCAGAAGAGCTCTTGTAAATACTCCTACAAGACCGATGAGGTTGAGATTGAGTTTTCGGCGTCTTCGACTTTGGCTTCTTCTCCTAGGTAAGGCTCGCAAGTTTCTCCATGTAGGCTGGGTTTTTCACTATCAACACTTTGGGGATGTCAGTGAATGGGAAGAAAATCTTCCCCTTCCGACCATACTTATCACTATCAGGGTCAGGATCCCCCTCCAACCCCTCATCCAACTCACTAGTATCCTCCAGCTCTTCAACCATCACCTTATCTGTGAGCTCCTCGTAGATACTCTCCATGGCTTTAATGATTTCTATATGTGATCGTAGTGCCAATTTTGAATTGTTGCTTATTAACATGTGTAGGTCTTCCTAAATAATATTAAATGAATCATGTTCCTTACAAGTAGCAACACATACAAAAAATATAGTAGATAGTTGATACTGCCATTAAACCTAGCTTGTAGGGTTGTAAATTAGCATTAGAACACATATTCGGTCTTCCATACGGTTTAGGGAAAACCGAGTGACCGTATGTATGAGTCACACTTTCAAAATGTGGCGAATTTGCCCAAAGGTAAGTGGCTCATGGAAATTGTGGGTTGTCATATTGGTGTGCTTCCACTAGAGTCAGTAGGCATCCTGTCACGCCCCAAATTTTGAACTAAGAAGAGAGGGTCCAAAACTTGGAGGTGAGGAAAAGTAAATAGAAACAACAAGGTATTTCAACTAATAAAAAAAAAAATAGCAAAACTCCTTTAAAACAAAAGTCCACTATCTCAAAGTTTAATTACATCAATTGCCTACCATATTCCACTACATCCAAGACGAGAGTAACTGCCACTGAGTTTAAAGAAGGAATGAAACATCCAATTGACAATTCAAACCTCACTAACTCCTGAGCTTGCTATTGCTCCTACTAGTACTGGACCTGCAACTGCACTCCTAACAATCCACCAACGAGAGAAACTTGGGGGAGCGAAAAACAAACCAAACAAACTCCCCCTAAGTTTAAAAACTCAGTGGTCCTAACAAAACCGAGTCGAAATAGAAGAACACATATATTGAAATATAATTCTACAAAAGTTAGCACAATAAAGCAGAATTGAAAACATAATTAGAGTAAACAAATAAAAGAATTATAATTATCACAACTCTATATTAAGTGAACTATTCTATTGTGTCCAGTAATTCCATGCTTTACGTTCAGTATCCTAACCGACAATTCCCTCATGAGGCGTCCCATTCCACTTCATGAGAGAATCCATTTTCTAGGTCGTGCATTGTGGTTCAAAGCCCTAGGCTAAGGAGAAGAAAAGAAAGAAAAGGAAGGAGGGGGGAAACAAATGTGAACCCCAAGTTTGAGCAAGGCTCCCGACTTGGTGGCGTTACTATTAGGTTCCTTTTTCGCAACAGGGGAACCACTCCATTCTTTATGCTCGGGATACAGCCTCGAGACATACTACCCTAGTGGCCAAAAAGGGGACTTGGTCTTTCACCACGGGGCACTCACACCCAACTTGCTTTCTATGGGGTCTAAACCCCAGGATTAGGCCACTCCACCTTAGTTTCCCTACAGGAAACAACCCGTGACCTAACCCCGTGATCCTCCCTACTCGTTTCAGTCTGTGCACAGCTAGGGGTTCACTTACCTACGATGTGCACGCGGATCTATCCCGAGAGCCAGTCGGGCAACTAGGTTGCCACGACGCCAAGACATTTCAGAAGTTGATACGAACCCCATAAAATCATATAAAACAAATATTCTCCTAATCGACCAGTCTCTAAACAATCTACATTCTAATTAAATAGAACAAAAGGATAATGTCTACCAACTTGACAAATCAAAAGGTATATGCCCATGATCTATAACTAAGCATGCAACGTATCAAGAGAATAATTTATTTTTAATTAAAATATCTACATGCAATACGACTAACCTGTTGAAGCATAGTTATCGACCGTGAGTCACTCTGATCTTAGTCCGGGTTCAGTCTGAAATTAAGTATCATACAAAGAATTGTATAAGAACTGAGGCTGAGGTGAAGGTTGGGTTTAAACAATGTAAAAAGGTTAGGGTTCTCAGGGCCCTAAAGGTCAAGGTCAAATATCGGATTGTCATAGTTGATAGAGTCAAACTATATCCCCTGAATATTTGAGAAGATTTATTCACTAGAACCATGGTGGTTATGCAGGTATCGAAAAAAGGCAAGTCATTGCCGTCGGTTTCGTGCAAATCGGAGCACGGATATGCTCAATATCACAAAAACACGTTTTTCGACATGGGTGGGCTGAGTAGGTCTAGCTAGATCCAAAACCGAATTGTATGTGGTTCAGCCTGGATTTGAACTGAGTTAGGACAGGTCAGGTTCGACTAGATCTGACCCCAATTGGATCAGACCCTATCAAATGGGTATGAGGTGCTTATATTTAACAAGGTGGTGCTAACACAAAGGGTGGAAAAAATATAGATGGGGTGACTTTAACTAAAGAGTTACAATCTGATATAGTGAGGTGGGATGAAGGCTACAGGTGTGATAAACCATACAGGTTTGTGTGCAAAAAGGAGTACAAACAATTAAGACTTGGGTGAGAATAAGGAGGACAACAGTTTGCAAAAGGGCTTGCATGTCCTTCTCTTCTCTTGCGATCAGGTTCTGAGAAGTGAGAACCCGGCCATGCGAGCAAAGCTTGGGCAACATCCCACTCGGCCATTGCCGAGGCCGTCGGAGACACTAGACGTTTGGAGGTGGGCACGGGTACATGACCGGCATCTCTAGTCATGGGAAAATCGTGGGGAACCGGGTGGTTTGACGGCATGGCCGCCGATGGTTGTGGTTTGTGGAGGTGCAATGCTCATGATGGGTGTGACGCTATAGGTGGTGATTCTCCATGGAAACGGTTGCCGAAATAATGGGTTCAGGGCTTTGTTCTCGGCGTATGGTCGATGGGTCGATGGGTTGGGGTGGTGGTGCATGTGATATGGCCGTGGAGCGCACCGGTGGTGCCGGTGTCTTTCGGGGAGAAGATTAAGGGTGGGATGGAGGGTAGTGGCCTACCTTGGTGCCGGAGAAGTGGCCGGAGAGGATGAGTCCGAGACTTGATGCTCCTCTTCTCTAATCTTCTCTCTCTCTCTCTCTCTCTCTCTCTCTCTCTCTCTCTCTCTTTCTCTCAACCAAAAGGGTCTGGGGCGGCACTAATGAAGGGAAGAGAGGGTATATAAGGTGTCGATTCAAAAACCCTAATTGGACTTTAACTCATTAGACCCATCCGATCATGATCACACGGTTAATACATCAAACAAGATCACACCAAAGAGGCCATAAGCTGATCAGTTTTAGATCCAAATCAAGCCGTACTTGGGCTCGGATTCAAGTGGTTAAATCGTGTCTAGGTCTGAGGTCGATTCATAACCCGGTTCGGATCCGAATGACTAATCTTATGCAAACTTCGAAAAATCACAACTCTCAAACCACTCATCCAAAAATCGCCCAAAAATAGGCGTTGGAATCGGGATGACGACAAACACGCTAACTTTATAAAATTTAGAGATATTCTAAAGGTTAATTTTCTGCAAAAATTTAGAGAAACCTGTTGGTGCTCCGTGGTTCAACCGCACCTGAGTTCCTACCCGCAGCTCGCATCAATGCATGCGGACGGACCTCTCTTAGAACATGCAAAGATGGTCAAAATAATCGTATATGATGACATCAATCATCGGGGGATTTCATATAAGTTTCTATTGAAACTGACAAAGAACACAATTACCATCCACAATAAAAAGGGAAGAAGAAATACCCTTTTACGATTCCATAATTATCTAGGATATTACAACCTACCCCCCTTGAAAGAATTTCGTCCCGAAATTACACAACTAACTATCCACCTCAGTTGCACACCTAAGAGCAATTATTCAAGATTATTGCCTTAGGCGACTCTATTCTAGGCAGGTCCACACTAACAGTTGGCAACCCTTTTTCCTTTAGGGATGGCTCAACCAAACTCTAGGTAGCCCACTCCTAGGTAGAGCCCTTACCTAGACTCAAGTAACTCCAAGCATCATGAAAAAAAAAAATGCCACATGCTCGTACCTTAAGGACTATCTACTAATCTTAATTTGTGCTAGAATCAACAACCACACTGCCTTCTGGCCGGTGCGCCAACTGTCTAAGTTTCTTACTCATACAATATCAAACCTAAGAACAATGTTCTAATCAAAAAGGGAGGAAATGAACGCTAAGGTTCAGAAGTAATCTCACTAATACAGCAAAATATCTAAGTCGTACGTCCTAGAGTCTTCGATCACAATTTCTCCACTTATACGAAAATCTACTTTCTAATAAAAAATCTATGACTTTTATATGATAGAACGCAAAATTAAGTCTAGTTGCATAGTAACCCAGTCAGAAAAAGATCACTAAGTTATCGTAGTCGACAAACGAAACTTAGTGACCAGTCCTGAACTCGACCTAGCACAATCAATGTTCTCATGTAACGGTGGCTACTTTCCTCCACCTGGCTTAGAGGCGTCCCTCTTTTCCAGGCTTGCCCGAGAGGCGTCCCAATCGGCGGAGCGGTTACCATAGCTTCAAGAGGAACATTGAACCAAGATATTATCATGGATTCTACCCCCTTAAGGGAATCCTAGAAACACAGGCTAGGTCTCTAGTACAAAAGGTCAACGAAAATCAACATCCACTACCAGAAGAGTAAACCTACTATTAGGTTAAACAAACTATCTAAAGACGCGACCTTATCAGACGAGTCAAAAAAACATCTATCTTCAAGCAATCATGAGTCTAACTATGATCAACTTCTTGTCTTAATCAACAAATTACCACTCGCAAAATCAGGAAGACTCTATTATGACACTCGAAGGCTCATATATGATGACTCCAACCCTACACTTCTGCCTAAGTATCCAAATATCACTCCTGAAATATATTCCTCAAGAGCACATACACTGAAAGAAAAACTTATACTTGGACTAAGTGTGCGGAAAATCCAAAGACCTCAATATTACTTTTGAATCCACACAACTCTTATATACCAACTCCCCACAGGGCATACGAAGGCAAAAATAAACTCACTAGGATAATTTCACAACTCAAAACAACATAAAGCAAAGCAAAACCAAATGGATCCATCCAAGATAACTGCAGACAAATGAAGATAATAAAAAAAAATCAAACAATCCCAGAAAGCTAAGAATCAACAGAATCATTTACAAGAAACAGGAGTGAACATAAGCGATTAAAACCAATACAAACAAAACTGAGAATAACTGAAATGAATCGAAGGAGATCAAAACTATAAAACATAGGGGAATTCAAACCAAGGCAATTCAAGAACGAACGACAAAGTCATAAGGAAGCTCAAAAACTATGAATAACTAGAACTGGGCCAAAATACACTAAAATAAACTGAAACTATCAGACAACCAAAAAAAAAAAAAAGATGAAATCAAATCAGGGAGAGGCTAACCATCTGTGGAAAAATCTGAACCAACACCACGAGGGTTGGGCTACTAAAGAGAAAATCAAAAAAACTAATAACTAATTTAGAATTAACAAAATCAAGCTGCGAAACAACCCCAGAGCAAGCTAAGAAAGACAACAAGGGAGTTGGAAGGCCAAGACCAAATATGAGGCAATCGGGATCACTAGACTATTGAACAGAACAAAATCAATAGTTATCCACTATAACACCACTAACTAAACAAAAAAAAGAACCCAAAAATATTTTGTGCAATGACAGAAGTGATCTCCAAAACCTGGACAACCCAAAATAGATCAGAACCACCGGCAAGAATAAAAATGACCAAACAACGCATAAGGTAACTGCTAAGAAATAAGAGAGCCGGGTATGGATAAATGCACCTAAAAACTGACCATAGTATCAAGTTATATCGAGGATTGACAAAGATATGTTAATTGGTAACAATACTCAAATGGTTAACGAGATGATCGAAAGATAAGATACTAACCTACGAAACTCTCCAAAAGAAGATACTAGAGCACCAACCAAGAATTATCCTACAGTCAAAATTTGTTATCTCAACCCACGACGAGTTGAAAACCCATAAACCTTACATACATAGGAAAGTTGCTAACTAAAACCATAAATCTAGAACACAAGTGTAAAAAGATAAAGTACTAATCGAAAGCTGAAAGGATATTGAAAGGCATATTTGGTAACTTGAACCGAGAACTAATGATCAAAAGAAATGAAAAGCAAAACGAAGGCATAAACGCGTTCCACGATAGAAATCCATACTAGAGTATTAGGTCAAGATTATCCTATAATCAAAAGTCATCTTCAAATCCTAATAATCCACATAAGATAATTAGAGAAAAACCTAGCTTATATCTATGATCAATAGTTGATGCTAATTGATACCAATATCTGAGAAAAATTATAGATGAAAATCACAAGATGCATCAAGATATCAAGAAAAATCTAAGAATTCGCATAAACAAGCATTACATGATATGATAACCTAAAACCACACATTCAACTATCTTGAAACCAATCTCTCGAATCGCTCCCATATGCAGGGAGAAAGACTTGGAAACACTCGAATAATTACTACCATTGATACAACTCAGAATATCCGAGAATATATAAAATATGAGCGAGAGGGGTACATCAACCAAAGCCATACAAGAATAAAGAGATATCTAATATCTAATTATGCTCAATAAAAACCTCATATTAGGAAATCTATGTATCAAGTAAAGGACATATAAAGACACATACTAGCAACATAAGTCTAAATATTATGACCCTGGCCTATAAACATTTCTCCATGCTCTGAAAAGGGAGAAATAGAACCTATGACAGACTACTAAACCTGGGATTAGAACCTGAAGGGCCACGAACCATATGCAATACAACCCATATATTGGAAAACCACTCTAAGATCTAAACTTCAACAACTACAATACAAACCCCTAGAATCATATCCCTAAGCTCTGATACCAAGTTGTCACGCCCCAAATTTTGAACTAAGAAGAGAGGGTCCAAAACTTGGAGGTGAGGAAAAGTAAATAGAAACAACAAGGTATTTCAACTAATAAAAAAAAAAATAGCAAAACTCCTTTAAAACAAAAGTCCACTATCTCAAAGTTTAATTACATCAATTGCCTACCATATTCCACTACATCCAAGACGAGAGTAACTGCCACTGAGTTTAAAGAAGGAATGAAACATCCAATTGACAATTCAAACCTCACTAACTCCTGAGCTTGCTATTGCTCCTACTAGTACTGGACCTGCAACTGCACTCCTAACAATCCACCAACGAGAGAAACTTGGGGGAGCGAAAAACAAACCAAACAAACTCCCCCTAAGTTTAAAAACTCAGTGGTCCTAACAAAACCGAGTCGAAATAGAAGAACACATATATTGAAATATAATTCTACAAAAGTTAGCACAATAAAGCAGAATTGAAAACATAATTAGAGTAAACAAATAAAAGAATTATAATTATCACAACTCTATATTAAGTGAACTATTCTATTGTGTCCAGTAATTCCATGCTTTACGTTCAGTATCCTAACCGACAATTCCCTCATGAGGCGTCCCATTCCACTTCATGAGAGAATCCATTTTCTAGGTCGTGCATTGTGGTTCAAAGCCCTAGGCTAAGGAGAAGAAAAGAAAGAAAAGGAAGGAGGGGGGAAACAAATGTGAACCCCAAGTTTGAGCAAGGCTCCCGACTTGGTGGCGTTACTATTAGGTTCCTTTTTCGCAACAGGGGAACCACTCCATTCTTTATGCTCGGGATACAGCCTCGAGACATACTACCCTAGTGGCCAAAAAGGGGACTTGGTCTTTCACCACGGGGCACTCACACCCAACTTGCTTTCTATGGGGTCTAAACCCCAGGATTAGGCCACTCCACCTTAGTTTCCCTACAGGAAACAACCCGTGACCTAACCCCGTGATCCTCCCTACTCGTTTCAGTCTGTGCACAGCTAGGGGTTCACTTACCTACGATGTGCACGCGGATCTATCCCGAGAGCCAGTCGGGCAACTAGGTTGCCACGACGCCAAGACATTTCAGAAGTTGATACGAACCCCATAAAATCATATAAAACAAATATTCTCCTAATCGACCAGTCTCTAAACAATCTACATTCTAATTAAATAGAACAAAAGGATAATGTCTACCAACTTGACAAATCAAAAGGTATATGCCCATGATCTATAACTAAGCATGCAACGTATCAAGAGAATAATTTATTTTTAATTAAAATATCTACATGCAATACGACTAACCTGTTGAAGCATAGTTATCGACCGTGAGTCACTCTGATCTTAGTCCGGGTTCAGTCTGAAATTAAGTATCATACAAAGAATTGTATAAGAACTGAGGCTGAGGTGAAGGTTGGGTTTAAACAATGTAAAAAGGTTAGGGTTCTCAGGGCCCTAAAGGTCAAGGTCAAATATCGGATTGTCATAGTTGATAGAGTCAAACTATATCCCCTGAATATTTGAGAAGATTTATTCACTAGAACCATGGTGGTTATGCAGGTATCGAAAAAAGGCAAGTCATTGCCGTCGGTTTCGTGCAAATCGGAGCACGGATATGCTCAATATCACAAAAACACGTTTTTCGACATGGGTGGGCTGAGTAGGTCTAGCTAGATCCAAAACCGAATTGTATGTGGTTCAGCCTGGATTTGAACTGAGTTAGGACAGGTCAGGTTCGACTAGATCTGACCCCAATTGGATCAGACCCTATCAAATGGGTATGAGGTGCTTATATTTAACAAGGTGGTGCTAACACAAAGGGTGGAAAAAATATAGATGGGGTGACTTTAACTAAAGAGTTACAATCTGATATAGTGAGGTGGGATGAAGGCTACAGGTGTGATAAACCATACAGGTTTGTGTGCAAAAAGGAGTACAAACAATTAAGACTTGGGTGAGAATAAGGAGGACAACAGTTTGCAAAAGGGCTTGCATGTCCTTCTCTTCTCTTGCGATCAGGTTCTGAGAAGTGAGAACCCGGCCATGCGAGCAAAGCTTGGGCAACATCCCACTCGGCCATTGCCGAGGCCGTCGGAGACACTAGACGTTTGGAGGTGGGCACGGGTACATGACCGGCATCTCTAGTCATGGGAAAATCGTGGGGAACCGGGTGGTTTGACGGCATGGCCGCCGATGGTTGTGGTTTGTGGAGGTGCAATGCTCATGATGGGTGTGACGCTATAGGTGGTGATTCTCCATGGAAACGGTTGCCGAAATAATGGGTTCAGGGCTTTGTTCTCGGCGTATGGTCGATGGGTCGATGGGTTGGGGTGGTGGTGCATGTGATATGGCCGTGGAGCGCACCGGTGGTGCCGGTGTCTTTCGGGGAGAAGATTAAGGGTGGGATGGAGGGTAGTGGCCTACCTTGGTGCCGGAGAAGTGGCCGGAGAGGATGAGTCCGAGACTTGATGCTCCTCTTCTCTAATCTTCTCTCTCTCTCTCTCTCTCTCTCTCTCTCTCTCTCTCTCTCTCTTTCTCTCAACCAAAAGGGTCTGGGGCGGCACTAATGAAGGGAAGAGAGGGTATATAAGGTGTCGATTCAAAAACCCTAATTGGACTTTAACTCATTAGACCCATCCGATCATGATCACACGGTTAATACATCAAACAAGATCACACCAAAGAGGCCATAAGCTGATCAGTTTTAGATCCAAATCAAGCCGTACTTGGGCTCGGATTCAAGTGGTTAAATCGTGTCTAGGTCTGAGGTCGATTCATAACCCGGTTCGGATCCGAATGACTAATCTTATGCAAACTTCGAAAAATCACAACTCTCAAACCACTCATCCAAAAATCGCCCAAAAATAGGCGTTGGAATCGGGATGACGACAAACACGCTAACTTTATAAAATTTAGAGATATTCTAAAGGTTAATTTTCTGCAAAAATTTAGAGAAACCTGTTGGTGCTCCGTGGTTCAACCGCACCTGAGTTCCTACCCGCAGCTCGCATCAATGCATGCGGACGGACCTCTCTTAGAACATGCAAAGATGGTCAAAATAATCGTATATGATGACATCAATCATCGGGGGATTTCATATAAGTTTCTATTGAAACTGACAAAGAACACAATTACCATCCACAATAAAAAGGGAAGAAGAAATACCCTTTTACGATTCCATAATTATCTAGGATATTACGACCAAGATCCAATAGGCCAATAGCCAAGAGCCAAGACTCCTGAGGCGGGAATGCCAAGATGGATGAGGTGAGGTGAGGTGAGGTGAGGTGTACAAGGCCATGAGTTAGCCCCACATCGCCTGGAGAGAAGGAGATCCTGAGCTACTTATATAATTTCCCCTCCCAAACATAGAAGACGCGTTTTAAAACCGTGCGCCGCTACGGAATTCGTAAGAACTCCGTAGTTAAGCGTGCTTGGGCGAGAGTAGTACCAGGATGGGTGACCTCCCTGGGAAGTTCTCGTGCGGGCACGGGCAAAGCGGACAAAATCTTGTGTGTTTGGGGCGGATGTTACAAAATGGTATCAGAGCCGGTTCTCCTCGGGATGGGAGGGGTCTAACCCTACACGAGGACGTGTAGCCCTAAGGGGGGTGGATTGTGACGACCAAGATCCAATAGGCCAATAGCCAAGAGCCAAGACTCCTGAGGCGGGAATGCCAAGATGGATGAGGTGAGGTGAGGTGAGGTGAGGTGTACAAGGCCATGAGTTAGCCCCACATCGCCTGGAGAGAAGGAGATCCTGAGCTACTTATATAATTTCCCCTCCCAAACATAGAAGACGCGTTTTAAAACCGTGCGCCGCTACGGAATTCGTAAGAACTCCGTAGTTAAGCGTGCTTGGGCGAGAGTAGTACCAGGATGGGTGACCTCCCTGGGAAGTTCTCGTGCGGGCACGGGCAAAGCGGACAAAATCTTGTGTGTTTGGGGCGGATGTTACACATCCCATGGCACAAGTGTTTGATTCTGCCCAAATATGTTTTCAGACTACTGAGTGTAATAGGATGAGCATAATAATTGTCTATAATTTGGCGATAGAAGATAACCCTTCTGCCTAAAGGTGTTGGATAATATCCGATTCAACCTAATTATGACTGACTAGGTCTGTTCTTGTTGGTATTTGTAACTTATGAAACTGAAGCACATCAACCAAAACTGAGTCTTTTTCCAGAAGATAACTTTGCACATAAAGTTATATTTGGTTGATTTGAATCATAAACCCTAGTTCAAGTCAATATATATGTATATTGTTGAAACTATCACTGATTTGTAATCCTCTCCTCAGAGATAGATATGATGGCTATTTTGAAAAATCTAGCTAGTGTTATGTCTATGATCAATAGCTCTACTATTCATTTTGGAAGATGAATATTGAGATCTTTCTTGGATTATGGATTACGACTTTGTACTTAGAGCCAAAGCTGGCTGAGCTTACAAATGATTCTACCAAAGCCCAGAAGACTCATTTTACTAAGTGGGAGAACATGAACCATCTCTCCATGATGATGATCATGGCCACCATTGGCGAAGAGCTGTGAGGTGGCCTTGCCAATACTGAGATAGCAACTGAGCTATTGGCTTTGCTTGAGAGACAGTTTGTAGGCACCTAGAAGTTCTTGCTATACAACAAAATGCTTTAGATCATGAATATGAAATATGACGGCAATGCCAGTGTTTGTGAGCAATACTCAAGATCTTGAAGCTAGCTATAGGCATAAGAGAGTATGGTCCTTAGTTTGTGGAAGAGCTTCTAGTTTACATTGCAATCATCTTTCTCCCAAAGCCATTTGTCACTTTTAAGATAAACTTCAATGCCCAGAAGTCCAAGATCTCAACCAACTTATCACATTTGTGTGTCACTGAGGAAGAGTGAATAAAGTAAGGGAAGAAGGAATATGCCAATCTGGGCATCATTGGTTCTGGGAAGAAGCCATTCAAGCCAAAATTTTAGCAGTAAAAGTAGACCTTCAAGTAGAAAAGGAAAGTCTAGAAGCAATGTCAAGCTAAGGGGAAGCAGATGGCCAAAGGCATGAAATCACATGCGTATGGATGTTGACACTGTGGGGAAGCCATGTTATATACTGAAAAACTTCAGTATCAAGCAAAATATGAGGCACAAACTTCTGAAGGTGCTACTTCAGTCTGTTGTGAATCTAATGTAGTAGATATATGGTCATATTCTTGATGGGTTACCTTAAGAGCTTCTATCCATTTACCACATTCCTTATAGGGGCTTAGAAGCAGAAGAAGATCGACCCAGGCCAGAGGATATGTTTTTCCTCGACAATAATGACTCAATGAGGGTGGAGGAGGGTTACAGCTACAAATTTGATACTAGACTCAGGTCACATTCAGGTGTTGGAGGATGCTTTCTACATTCTGACCATTTGGTGGAATTTAATTTCTATCAGTAGATTTTCAAACTCTCTTATGCTTTGGCTCAAGAGACTAGGCCATATCTATAGAAAGAGAGTAGAGGTCTCGGTGAAGGATGTGATTCTACCTAGTTTGGATATTTCAGACTTTGGTATTTGTATGGACTACCTCAGAGGGAAGATGACTAGGCAAAAAAGCTCACAATTATCAAAGCTTCAAACCTTTTAGAACTGATCCACACAAACATTAGCGGTTCATTCCCAATCAATGTATGTGGTGGTCAGAGTTACTTTATCACATTCATTGATGACTATTCTAGATATACTTATGTATCTTCTCCATAATAAGTCAGAGGCTTTGGAGGTCTTCCAAACTTACCAGTATGTACCAGGATGGCATGAACCATGATCCTTTCTCTGAGTATCTGAGGCAGTATGGGATTGTTTTACAGTATACCACACCTAGCACTCCTAAGTAGAACAATGTAGCTGAGATATGTACCGGCGCAGGTTATATTCGATTGCACATGTTATATGTGCCGACATAGGTTATATGATCTGAGGTGGTTGCTACTTCTGTAGTTTTTTTGCACATGTTTCCGTGGAGGGAGCTTATTTAGGATATATCCTTCTAGTGCATATACATTGCTTTGAGATATTGGGGGTTGACCTTCGGCCATCACTACCATGAAAATCCGAATGCGTTTAGGCAGTATTTTTGAATTAGGGTTTCATCTACCATCCAGAGCGTCAAGGGTTTCGGGTGGTTAATATTAGGGTTTCTTTTAAATTGTATGGTTTCGTGTATCAAATTAGGGTTTTTTGTAAATTATATTGCTTTGTGTTGTGAAACAAACGAGTCCAGTGGAGCGAATACAATGGAATTGGGGACAAGCAAAACAAGGATTCAGAGAGACAAAGGGCATAAATTCCTTTTAACATGATTTTTTCCCACGGGACCTAGTCCAGTATGCAACCTTTCATTATCAAACATAATAAGGTTACATTAAGAGCCATGCCCTTCCGACCATAAACCATGCTCATGCGCTCCGGTCCACCCGACCATATTTGGTTCATCACCCGATGACGACCCCGTCGTAGTCCACAACTAATGCTCCGGTCAGTGAAGATGTTTGTGCCCATCGATCCCAAGTTATCGCCCATTGGCCAACACTCAACACTCTGCACTCATATGTGACTCCCGCATACTGCTACACGTAAGTGTGCCTGCGGCTATACTCATCGCATCAACTCCCAATGACGCCCGGTCTCGATACCCTCAGTAACTTGGACTAGCCTCTAGTTGACAACTCCATCGGGCCGCTTGTCAACGCCTGGTCAAGTCGTCAGTGGGAGACTCCAAGATGAAAGACATGTAATGAAACCCTAGAAGAACGAACCGTCAACTATGACAGCGGTAGCGGGTTGACAAATGGCAGTAGCTCTACGATCTTGTGCGATGAAGGGCTGTTGAAGCAAGCAGAATTTTTGAATGGTGAAGAGGAATCAACTTTGTTACTTTTTATCTATGGATTTTCAAAAATGCTATTTGAACATAAGGGTGGACATACTCATATACATATTGTGGTGGGTGTGTGGTGTTGAGATTTGAGGCCCTCGCGCAGCAAAACACGACGAGCGCAGAAGCACCACGGCGAAGATGACCACCGACAAGACTGAGAGAAGAGAAAGAACAAGAATAAAAAATCCAAGAATTCCGGCAACGACCGATCGATGGATTTACTAGTATGGGAAAACCCGAGATCAATTACAATTGCCTCTACCTAATCCATTATACACTCACAAAGAGATCCCACCTTGAGAGACGAGAACCTAAAGCCCTATACCCCTTGGAACAAGAAGAAACCCTTTCCGAAACCCCATCGGTTTCAAATGGTATCCTCTCCCTCTCCCTTGGTGATGGCTACCTTCTAATCTCTCCCTTAGGTCTCTCTTGTGCCTTTGTGATAATCCATGATACCCTAGGTTCATCCTAGGACCTTCTTTTTATAGGGTTATATTCATATCCGACTTGGGAAAGGAGTTCCATGAGAAAATGCATGCCAAAACGCGTCACCCGCGTGCTACCAGCCACAGTCGTGCGCACGACCTGGGGAGTCATGCACACAACTCGACCCATCTTCTTGCCTGACTTTTTTGTTGATGCCAGTCGTGCGCATGACCTGACAGTCGTGCGCACGACTTTTCCTGGCTGACCCTTCCTTGCTCCCGAAGTTTCGTCTTCCACCATTGCTTCGCGCATGAACCTTGAAGTTGTATGCAGCTTGTTTGGAGCCACATCTTCAACAAGCTCCACCTTGGTTTCATAACAAGACATGAGCATCACCATGGACCGAATCATCATCTCTTTGTGTCGTTAATCCATCTCCTGATTGCTGTCGCCGCCTTTGACCCCACACTGGGAGCCTAATCACCGAACTTGGTGATTGTCCAAGTCTTTCGACTTGACCGACCTCCTAATCAACCTCACATTTGAGCATGCTCCACCTGCGTATGTCCTTGTTCTTCACTGAACACCGTATATATGCCGTCGATCTTCTAGCTACCACCATGATCTTGGAAGCTCCAATAGTCACCCGTCGATGACTTCGCCATAAATCACGGCTCTTGATTCGCTCTGTGACGCTGCCTGTGCCCATCGCTCCAGAGCCGTTGCCCATTCGCCAACTCTCGAATATCTTCTGCATCCTGCTGCACCATAGGTATGCCCGTAGCTGATTCCGTCGCCCGACCGTCATTGCCTTTTTTCCGTCATCCGTCGACAGGCACCACACCCTGCTTGACTACAGGTGTGCACGCGGCCGTGCCTGCCGCTACCTCGCCCGTCAGTGCCCATATCGCCCATCGACGATCCGTACCGGTGCCCGTCGGCACCTCCACTAGTCGCTCGTGGGCAACCCACATCAGTCCACTCACCGGTGGCTGAACATGATGCCGTGGTGACTCCTGCCATCGAGGTGCTCTCCCTCGATCCAGGTACCTACACGTACTGTGCCATCACGACTTGCTGCCACAATCCGTCAAACTGGGGGGTAGGTGCCAAGGCTGCACTGTCCTCCCGGCTAGCGCCTTTGGTATCTCGAACCACCCCGAGGGAGGAGGTGCTCAACTGTAACCTCCCCCTCGAAGACTCCTCCGAAGACACGAACCACCCGAAGAGTACTGGACCGCGCCTCTCCCCGTAATGCCCTTCGCCTAGGGCGCTAGCCGTCGTTGTAACAAGCCTCCTGGGAGGAGGTGCTAACCATAGTCACTCCTCAAGCCTCTGGCTTCCTTCTTGAGTGCCACTCCCGGGTTATCCGTTGCACCGCGTTTCGCGCATGCGTCTCGGCCCCCTTGCTCGGTCTAATTTGCTTTATGCAATCGAACTAGAGCCTCCCTGGATCCCCCAACAATAGCTCTGATACCAATTTGTTGAGATCCAAGGTCATCGTAGTGGAACAAGATGAGTGCAGAAGCATCACGGCGGAGACAACCACCGACAAGATCAAGAGAAGAGACAGAACAAGCAAAACACCCAAGAAAATTCTAGCAATGACAGATCGATAGATTTGTGGGGGGAAATTTCCGAGCCGCCTTGATCGAGAATCCCACCCCACAGCCTTGATTGAATTTGATGGTTTGTAGAGTTAGAGAGATGGGAGAGTAGATAAAGAGAGTAGGGAGATGACACAATGATTGGTGACAGAGTTCAGTCTCACGACCTACGTCTCCGGGCGAGAGGTGCCACCTGATCTTCACTATAATTTGAGTAAAATGAGGGGTGAGCGTTCTCTTAACAGGCCAAGAGAAGCTTCGTACAGTGGGGTTGCACGGAGCAACTAGAAGAGTACAAGAAGGAGAGAATTGAGCTCTAGCACTTGCTCTGGAATCCTCCTCCTCTGATTGAATGACCAACCCCTGACCGGTTTGGAACCATTAGTTGTCGAGAAAAGGTGATAGCCAGTGACAATCTGATGCTTGGACCTGAGTGACAAGACTACGCTTGGACTTTTGATCGAATGCCAATACGTCGGCGATGACGTCTCGGACTTTATCTTTATGTGTCAAGGGTTGGGCCTTGGGATTATAGAGTGCCGAGGCATTGGTCGCCTCGGCCTATGTCTTCGAGTACCAAGGGCAGGGCCTTGGGCTTATAGATTGCCGAGGCATTGGTCACCTCGGACTTTATCTTCGAGTGCCAAGGGCTGGGTCTTGGGCTTGTAGAGTGCCGAGGCATTGGTCGCATCGGACTTTGTCTTTGAGTGCCAAGGATGTCTCCTTGAACTTGGTGCATGTCAAAGCGGCGACGTCTGCCTTGGACTTATTCTCATCGCCTCGGATGAGTATAGTTGATAGTTTAGCTTGACCTGGATTGTCAGGAGCATTTTTATCTGACTTTCACCTTGAAAGGGCGTAGTCGAATTTCCTTCGAGCTTCCGACTTGAATGGGTAGAATCGAAGGTCTTTGGTTGACCTGGATTACCAGGAGCTTTTTATCAGACTTTAGCCTCGAGAGGGCGTAGCCGAATTGCCTTCGAGCTTCTGACTTGAATAGGCGGAATTGAAGGTCTTTGGTTGACCTGGGTTGCTAGGAGCCTTTTTATCGGACTTTCGCCTCGAAAGGGCGTAGCCGAATTGCCTTCGAGCTTCCGACTTGAATGGGCGGAATCGAAGGTCTTTGGTTGACCTGGGTTGCCAGGGGCCTTTTATCGGACTTTAGCCTCGAGATGGCGTAGCCGAATTGCCTTTGAGCTTCCGACTTGAATGGGCGGAATCGAAGGTCTTTGATTGACCTGGGTTGTCAGGAGCATTTTTATCGAACTTTTGCCTTGAAAGGGCGTAGCCGAATTGCCTTCGAGCTTCCGACTTGAATGGGCAGAATCGAAGGTCTTTGGTTGACCTGGGTTGCCAGGAGCCTTTTTATCGGACTTTAGCCTCGAGAGGGCATAGTCGAATTGCCTTCGAGCTTCCGACTTGAATGGGCGGAATCGAAGGTCTTTGGTTGACCTGGGTTGCCAGGAGCCTTTTTATCGGACTTTAGCCTCGAGAGGGCATAGCCGAATTGCCTTCGAGCTTCCGACTTGAATGGGCGGAATCGAAGGTCTTTGGTTGACCTGGGTTGCCAGGAGCCTTTTTATCGGACTTTAACCTCGAGAGGGCATAGCCGAATTGCCTTCGAGCTTCCGACTTGAATGGGCAGAATTGAAGGTCTTCGAATGACCTGGGTTGCCAGGAGCCTTTTTATCGGACTTTAGCCTCGAGAGGGCATAGCCGAATTGCCTTTGAGCTTCCGACATGTAGAGGTTGGGTGGCCATGGCTGCGATGGAACTCACAGTAGGCTGTCGAATCTCCCGCCAGGTCGGAATTTGGAGGGAGAGGCTGTGGCCATTTGAAAAAGGGCTTGTTCTGCAAGTAGGCGAAGATATCTTCAATGGAGGTGTTCAGCTCAGTGAACACCCTTTGCTCCCTTGGAGTTCGCCTCTTTTCTGCTGGAGGGGCTTTCAGATCTTCATTGTACCTTTTGGCCTGGGCCTTTTGGTCGGACGCGACATGGGCAGACTTCTTGTAGGGTGCTTCATTCGGAGCCTCATCATCTTTCTTATGTCGGGAGTCATGAGACTCGCGGGGCTCGGGTAGTCTTCTGGCCCACTGATTGTCTTCCACCTCTATCTCCCGCTGTACGCGCTTGAATATCGCTTCCAAGTTACTGGGAGGATGCCAGATGAAGTTGGTGTAGACGTGGAGCTCTGGCCGGATAGCATTCTGGAATGCCAGCATGATGGCCTCCTCATTATAGGAGCGACCGGTGAGCTCAGAGTGCTCATTATGAAACCTCATCGTGAAGCTCCTTAGAGACTCGTCGGAGCCCATCTTCAGCTGGTAGAGTGTATCCAGCCTCTTTTCCGGCTTTAAGTTTAGCCGGTAATGGTCCATGAAGAGTTCAACAAATTCTTTGAATGTGGTCACCGTACCAGTAGGCAGTGTGTAGTACCAGTCGAGGGCAGGTCCCTCGAGGCTTCCCGCAAACATACGGCAAAGAACATGGTTCTCATACTCGTAGGGCGTCAGAGCCTGCTTGTAGGCTAGGATATAGAGAGCAGGGTCTCCCTGAATGCAGTTGAACTTTGGCAGGCTCGGTGTTCGCCAACCCATAGAAAATGGTGTTGCAAGAACCTTGGGATGCAGTGGCCCCACCGAGGTGATTAGCTGCCTACGGTCTTGATGGCGGCGTCCCACGTCGGCAGTATGCCTTAGTCGGTTGAGCAGCTCACGGGCATCTGTTGCTTTCGTGTGCGAATGGATAGAATATCTAGTAGACCCTGTTGACTGAGGTGATCCTTCTCCGCGATAGCTGGGCGCACCGTTGACGTCGAGGCGATCCCACACCGTTTGCCTTGGTGCTTGTGTGGATACCTGATGCATCTCGATACACGGCACATGTGGTTCTTCAAGATGATGACTCACGGCTGGGCAAGTCCTTGGTTGGTCTTCATCAGTAGCTAGAGAGTTGTGGGCCACAACCCCCGCTCTTTCAGCCGCCTTCTTTAGGGAATCCCTCTCTTGCTCGAGGGCCGCATTCTTCTTGAGAAGATTTAGCAGCTGGAAATCAGCAGTCGAGATCTCGTATGTAGCCTGAGGCTTGCTCCCTTGAATAATGTGTTCTTTGCCAGATCGATGCCTCGGGGATGACGGATCTCGCTGATCACTGTGCCCTTCTGGATGGCTGCCTTGCGGCCCCAACTTCTCCTGAATATTTCTTCGATTGGTTGCAACCAAGACTTCTTGTTCTTCTTCGATCAGCATATCGTTTGTTCGTTCAGCACCTGCCTTTGGTGGGTTGGTGCTGGCCTTCACCATCGAGCGTGTTGATGTCGGCGTGATGAAGGCGTTGATGTTGATTTGGATGAGGACTTGTGGCTCGTCACCGCAAGTTGAATAGGAGTCGGTAGAGGTGTGGGTAAGACCTCTAACGAGGTCCCACAAACGGCGCCAAAGATTATGGGGGGAAATTTTCGAGCCGCCTTGATCGGGAACCCCGCCCCACAGCCTTGATTGAATGTTGATGGTTTGTAGAGTTAGAGAGTTGGGAGAGTAGATAGAGAGAGTAGAGAGTGATGACACAAGGATTGGTGACGGAGTTCAGTCTTACGACCTACGTCTCTGGGCGAGAGGTGCCACATGATCTTCACTATAATTTGAGTAAATGAGGGTTGAGCGTTCTCTCGACAGGCCGAGAGAAGCTTCTTACAATGTGTTTGCACGGAGCAATTAGCAGAGTTCAAGAGGAAGAATGGAGGGCTCTAGCTTTGGATCTGGAATCCCTCTTCTTCTGATCGAATGACCAACCCCCTCCCTGGATGCCTTGGGGGTCCTTTTATAGCGTAGGCATGTGCCCGATATGGCAGTGATGACGTGGCGCTGATGACGTGGTACTGGTTCTGGGCCTCCTTGCTGGGCCCTTATTGGGCCGTTGTTTGGGCCCAATAAGGGGGAGGGCTTGATCTTCGAGCCCCGTAGAGTGGGCCCATGAATTCGGGCGGGCTTACCCACTTGGGCCGTTGCGCGGGCCCATGCCGCTCTGATTTGGTCCGGTATAATTTTTGCACCCACAGGATTCACTAGTATGGGGAAAACCCGATTACAATTACAATTGCCTCTACCCAATCCCTCATACACCCACAAAGAAACCCCACCTTGAGAGAAGAGAACCCACAGCCCTACACCCCTTGGAACAAGAAGAAACCCTTCCCGAAACCCCACTGTACTCCAATGGTTTCCTCTCCCTCTCCCTTGGTGATGACCACCTTCTAATCACTCCCTTAGGTCTCTCTTGTGTATTTGAGATAATCCATGATACCCTAGGTTCGTCCTAGGACCTCCATTTTATAGGTTACATTCGTATCCGACTTGGGGAAGGAGTCCCACGAGAAAACGCAGGCCAAAACATGTCACCCTCGTGTTGCCAACCACAATTATGCACACGACCTGGGGTGGTCGTTTGCACGACCCGACCCGTTTTCTCGCCCGACTTTTCTGTCAATGCCAGTCGTGTACACAACCTAACATTCGTGCGCACGACTCTTCCTGGCCGACCCTTCCATGCTCCCGATGCTTTGTCTTTCACCTTTTCTTCGTGCATGAACCTTGGAGTAGTATGTGGCTTGCTTGGAGCCACATCTTCAACATGTGGGTGTGAGTGGGAGGGTGTGTGTGTGTGTGGGGGGGGGGGGGGGGGGGGGGAGTGCGCATTGGTCAGCGCTAGGTGCGTTAGCCGATGCACTAAGCCCTTACTGATGTCCCGCAAACCTCTGTGATATGTCCGTAAGTATGCCCTGTTGTCGGTGCTCACAGGTTTTTACACCTTAAGGGTAAAAGCTTAACAATTGTCCGTATTGGACCATGCAGGACACTTAGCATGTGTGGGTCAGAAAAATAATGCAAAAAGCAACCGAATCAATTCCAATAATATGTGTGAGTTGGGCAGTCATTTTGAAGAAGAAAAAAAGGGTTAATTAGTCATAAATCCCTCAACAGGTCTTTATTTAAGCTAAGTGATACAACTTGATAGGAAATTAACTAAAGTCCCTCCCGAAGGATACGTTTGTACAAGTCACAAACAAAAAATATTGATTTTTTTTACCCTTTAAATTACAAAGTTGCTCATCTAGCAAGAGTACCCATTCATTTCCAGAGAGTATCCATTTGTCTTTGGCATGAGTATCTATTCACTGATTAACGCTATACATGTAGCGGTTGCTATATGATTTCACTGTAGCTACTACAACGAAAACGCTGCAGCAAGAGTATACATTCATCTCCGGAAAGAGTATTCATTCGTCATCAACAAGCGTATCTATTCGTCGAGTGACACTATGCATGTTGCGGCTACTACTCTACAGTGATTTCACTGTAGCAAGAGTATCCATTCGTCAGCAGAAAGAGTATCCATTCCGCTAATTGATACTCTTGCTACAGTGAAATCACTGTTGCAGCTACAGTGAAATCATGATTGCAGCTACAATGAAATAATTATAGCAACAGTCAATTCACTAAATTGATGCTCTTACCAAATTGAATTGATACTCCTGTTACAGTGATTTCATGATAGTAGTTACATGCGCAATATCAACTAGTGAATGGATACTCTTGTTGGAGATGAATGGATACTCTTTCTGTAGTACGTGAGGTGGTAAATAAGGACGAGGGACTTGTTGTGCACGCAATGTTCGGTAGGGACTTGGTACGATATTGAAGCATTGCCTATCCTTTAGCTAAATAGCATCTCCTCAAAGGACCTAAGGTTAAGTCTCTAAAAAAAAACCATTAATGTTTTCATAGGGGTAGCAGCATGCATTGAATTCATAGGCCCAATTCGTTTAATATAGCAAAGATGTTAGGTGAGGCCATAAAAGGAGCACCATATTGATGGCTCCTTTGTTGATCATCACTCCCCTCTGTCTTACTCTGCTCTAAACAACTCACACCCTCTCAGCTCAGCACCGCCCACCAGGTGTGAACACCTGCTTTCCGCCGTCACATGGAGAGGGCGGCGGCAATGGATATTGGCTATAATACAAAAAAAAAGTATAAATTACACATAGACCCTTTTAGCTTGATAATTTTATATACAACCCATCAAGTTTAAAACCGAATAAATGCCCTCTATAGTTTGAAAAACAACTTGCACTCTCCGGACGGTCTTTAGAGGGGTCTGTGTGTATGGTTTTTCAAACTATAGGGGGATCTTATTATTTGTAGGGTTTTAAACATGAGGGGGATGTAAGTGATAATCGGTCAAACGACAGGGTCTATGTGTAATTTACCCTAAAATAAAAATCCAAAAATCATCATGGATTCAATCTCTGTCGGTTCACCCCCAAAACATTTGAACTTCTGTTGACCTCTTACCCTCAAATCAACTCCCAATCCCTCCCCCGTTTCTCTACCAATGAACCCATGAGCAAGCAGCAACCTGGTACTCTCTCTCTCTCTCTCTCTCTCTCTCTCTCTCTCTCTCTCTCTCTCTCTCTCTCTCTCTCTTGTTTTCTTCTTGCACTGAAGAACCAATTAATAGTTTTTCCTCAAAATCCTCCTTTCCTTAGATTTCATCAAGTTTTCTGTGATTTCTGAGAAATGGGTTCTTTTTCTGCTGCATTACCCGCAAAACTTGCAAGGGGGGTTTCTGAGATTTGGGTTTCTCTGATGTTGAACTGCTCTACCCACAGTAGCTAAAAGTTACGATTTTGATGAATTTTCCTGAATTTTCTAAGGTTTTTGAGAAATGGGTCGTCTTCTTTGGGGTTGCCTGCTGCTGTTCTTGGCCTGGTCTCCACTATCGTGTGGCCTGAGCTACGATGGGAAATCCCTCCTTGCCCTCGCCAAGAACCTGGTGCTACCACCCTCCATAAAGTCCACCTGGAACTCTTCAGACCCAACTCCTTGCAGATGGGCGGGGGTCAGCTGCGACCGCAGTCGCAATGTGGAGTCGATCAATCTCTCCGAGACCTCGATCTCGGGCACATTGGGACCGGAGATCGGGCAGCTGAGAGGACTGAGGAGGATTGATCTTGGCCTCAATGGTCTCTCCGGCTCGATCCCGCCGGAATTGGGCAATTGCACCCTCCTCCAGTACCTGGACTTCTCAAAAAACATCCTCTTCGGCGAGATACCAAGTACCCTCGAGAACCTGAAGAGGCTCTCCTATCTGTCTCTCTACGGCAATTTCCTTACCGGAAAGATTCCGGGATCGCTGTTTCGGATCCGTTCTCTCGAAACCGTCTTCCTCAACGAGAACAATCTCACCGGCCCTATCCCTGATAGCATTGGAAACATGAGTAAAGTAAGCTCCCTTTGGCTGAGTGATAATCGATTATCAGGTGTCTTGCCCGACTCGATAGGGAATTGTACTAATCTCGAGGAGCTCTACATTTTCAATAACCAGCTGACCGGGCCTCTTCCAAGGACATTGGATCAAATCAGAGGTCTTAGTTTCTTGGATGTTAATACCAATGGTCTAGTAGGGAAGATCCCTATGGTCTCAAGAAGTTGCAAGAAGCTGCAAGTGTTGATCTTGTCATTCAATCGATTCGAAGGTGAAATCCCGGCGTGGCTTGGAAATTGCAGCAGCTTAACGGCCTTTGCTGCTGTCGGCAACAGCTTTTCCGGTGAGATACCATCCTCGGTCGGTTCACTAACCAAGCTTTCGACAGTTTACCTCTCTGAGAACTCTCTGTCAGGGTTGATCCCGCCGGAGTTCGGGAAATGTGAATCCCTGACCGAATTAGAAATGTATGAGAACCAACTAGAAGGAGCTATCCCGCGAGAGTTGGGCGATTTAAGTAACTTGCAGCGACTCTCTCTATTCAGCAATTATCTCACCGGAGAGGTTCCAGTGGAGATTTGGAGAATTCAGAATCTCGAGGCAGTTCTTCTTTACAACAACAATCTCTCAGGGGAACTGCCA
This sequence comes from Chamaelirium japonicum, assembly GCA_947650365.1. NCBI lineage: Eukaryota > Viridiplantae > Streptophyta > Magnoliopsida > Liliales > Melanthiaceae > Chamaelirium > Chamaelirium japonicum. Next base: position 25,941,137 of record OX393555.1, read on the forward strand.
TTGGAGATGGCCAAGCTAAGAAACCTGAGAAACATTTCTCTGTTCAATAACCGGTTTTCAGGATTCATACCTCAAGGCCTGGGAATTAACTCCAGTTTAGTGCAGATCGACTTCATTAACAATAGCTTTGTTGGTGAAATCCCGCCGAATATTTGTTTCGGGAAAATGTTGCAGGTTTTGAACTTGGGTTTTAATCAGTTTCAAGGTAGTGTGCCTTCAGATGTTGGGAAGTGCTCAAGTCTGCGGAGGTTGATTCTTAGTCATAACAATCTCTCTGGTTCCCTTCCAGAGTTTGTGAAAAATTCGAGGTTATCATACATGGACTTGCAAGTGAACAATTTTAATGGAAATATACCTCCAAGCTTGGGAAACTGTGTGAATTTAACAATGATAAATTGGTCGAAAAACAAATTTGCTGGTCTTATACCTCAAGAAATTGGAAACCTGGTGAATTTGCAGGTTCTAAACCTGTCCAAAAATAATTTGTATGGTCAGCTGCCTCTGCAAGTCTCACACTGCTCCAAGTTGTATGTGCTGGATTTGGGTTTCAATTCTTTGAATGGTTCGATTCCGACAAGCCTAACAAACTTAACATTTCTCGCTCGATTGATACTGCAAAGCAATCAGTTCAGCGGAGGGATTCCAGACTCCTTAGCGCGATTTGACAATCTCCTCGAACTGAAACTAGGTGGAAATATTTTGGCGGGCAGTATTCCATCATCATTGGGGGCACTGCAAAACCTGCAAATTGCTTTGAATCTCAGCAACAATAGGCTAATAGGCAAGGTTCCTTCAGAGATAGGGAACTTGGATAAAATTCAGAGCTTGGATTTATCTCTCAACAATTTGACAGGAGGCCTAACATTCTTGACTGACCTCAGTTCCTTGTTTGTGGTGAATGTTTCATATAATAATTTCACAGGCCCGATCCCCGAACAGTTGCTAAAGTTTTTGAAATCCTCACCGAGCTCGTTTATCGGCAATCCTGGTCTCTGCATCTCTTGTCAGCCAGGCGATTCGTCCTGCATGAATGACACTTTAAAACCGTGTCGTACATCAAGCAATCTGAAAGGTCTTAGCAAGGGTGAAATTGTGGCAATGACTCTTGGATCATCGCTTTTTGGTTTCTTAGTGTGCATTGCTTTCTGTTGTAGTCTCCGAATCCGAAGGTGTAAAAGAACAACAAGAGAGGAGGGGCCATCTTTGCATGAAGGGTCTTCTTTCTTACTCAACAAAGTAATGGAAGCAACAGAGAACTTGAATTGTAAGTATGCTTTGGGGAGAGGAGCTCATGGGATTGTCTATAAGGCTTCTCTAAGCCCGGACAAAGTATACGCTGTGAAGAAGCTTGTTTTTGCTGGGCAGAAGGGATCGAGCGTAAGCATGGTGAGAGAAATTCAAACAGTCGGAAAGATCAGACACAGAAATCTGGTGAAATTGGTGAACTTCTGGTTGAGAAGTGATTACGGTTTGATATTGTACGAGTACATGGAGAAAGGAAGCCTGCATGATGTTCTTCATGAGATCAATCCACCGCCAGTTTTAGAGTGGAAGGTGCGCTACATGATAGCTCTTGGAACTGCTCAAGGGCTGTCCTACCTTCATGATGACTGTAATCCAGCGATTATTCACCGCGATATCAAACCAAAGAACATACTTCTGGACTCGGATATGGAGCCTCACATCTCTGATTTTGGCATTGCTAAGCTCATGGATCAATTTTCGGCTTCTCCTCAGTCCACTTCAATCATGGGGACCATTGGTTATCTCTCTCCAGGTATGGACTTAATCCACCTTTTCGGTCGTATCTGAATAAGTTGGCAATTTATGTTATTGTTCATAGGTTTAATCTATCAATTTCTCTCATTCTGATATTTGATGAGCAATTATTTCTAATCCAACATATGTAGCGTTTAATTCCAAATTGTTTCGGTAGATTCCAAGTGGTTTCTAGCAAGATTTATGTCAATTTCGGTCAGTAAAAAAAAAATCGGATTTTGGTCAAATGTTGAGGAAATTTTTGTTTTTTTTAGTGAAATTTTGGCAGGAATTCGTCGGAATTCGGTCAAATTTTGGAGTTTGACAAATGTCAGCCTGTTATGAAAAACAATTGGATGGTATGATGGATTTCCATTAAATGTCGGTCATTTGATCCTATCGAAATTTCGGACAAATTCTATCGAAAATTTTCGCTGAGTCGTTTATACTAACAAAATTTCAGACAATTTGTATGTTTGTTCTTTAAAACAGTTCTATTTTGGTGATTTTGTCAACATTTGATTCCATGGTTTCTGGAACCAAAATAGTACTCATTAGTTAACAATGCTCGAACAAAACTACTGCTCCATCCAAACCCAAATTGCACAAAAAATATTATTTCTTAATGGTCAGTCTTTCTTCATGCCTTGCAACAGAGATTGCATACTCAACCAGAAAGAGCATGGAATCAGATGTCTACAGCTACGGGGTTGTCTTACTAGAGCTGATAACCCGAAAGCAGGCCTTGGATCCATCTTTCCCGGAAAGCACCGATATCGTGGGCTGGGTGCGGTCGAGCTTGAACAGCAGCGATGAAATTGAAGCAATTGCTGATCCTGATCTCATGGATGAAGTCATGGGCTCCAAGGAGCTGGAAGACGTAAACAGAGTGCTGTCATTGGCCTTAGCATGTACCGCAAAGGAGGCAAGCGGGAGGCCCTCGATGCGGAGTGTGGTTAGACATCTAACGGATATCAAGTCCACCAGTGGTTCACTAAAGCACGGGAAACATGAAACCGTGGATTTACTCGTATGATGTGGTCCTAGTTTAGGAGTATCGCGCCATGTATTCTGCGAAATTTAAGAAAGAGGGCGAGTAACATATATGAATCACGAGGAGATGTGTATTGAAATTGTCGGCATCAAGCAAGATTTAATTTCTAGAAGCTTAGTGAGGAACCATATATTATTCAGTCTTTCTTTTTTGTTGATAGATTTTGGTGATTGTAATCTAGCAAGGGCAGAATCCTACTGATGCTTATTTTCAAGTACAAATGTCTGGATGTTTGTTTCAGTCCATCTATGGATCTCTTTAGTTTACTAGCAAGATGTTGATGTCTATGTTAATGTACATATAGATGGGTCGGGTTTACTGTACAGTCGGTTCGGATTGTATAGATATACATGTACATATATTGGGCTTGAGTCCCTCAATGGAATGCATTCTATTCCTCTCCAAACCCTAGCCGTCATCTCCTAACATGGTATCAGAGCTTTAGGGTTCTCCCGACGACGACGGTCCTCCTCCGCCGGCTGCACCTCCTCCGGCTGCATCTCCTTTCCGCCGCCCGACAACCACCCGAAACCCCCCCCCTTCCTCCTTCTCCGGCTGCACCCTCCACCGGTCTCCCTCCTCCATCGGCCCCTCCTTCCCGCCGGCCGACTGCTCCCCCCCTACAGCCCCCCCCGACACCCTACAGCCCCCCCGACACCCTACAGCCCCCCCCCCCCGCCCCCCTCCCGACCCCCCCTACCGCCCCCGCCAACCCCCGACCCCCCTCCTCCGCCCACCTACCGCCCCCGACCACCCTCCTCCTCCCCTCTACAGCTCCCCCCGACACCCTACAACCCCCCCTACAGCCCCCGCCAACCCCCGGCCCCCCTCCTCCGCCCACCTACAGCCCCCGACCACCCTCCCTCTTTCACCAGACCGGCCCTCCCACCCCTTCCCGATTCCCCCCATCTATTGAGCCTCCTCCATGGCTTCTCCAGCCATACCGTTCGTCGTTGCGATCTCTCCACTGCTGAAGGCGGTCGCCTTTCACTTGTCCTCGGCCATCGACTGGCCTGACTGGTCCCTCACCGTCGAGGCCGCGCTCTCCAGTCGTGATCTGTGGGGTCACATCACCGGCGAGGATCCTCCTCCCACTGACTACTCCAGCTCCTCCTCTGTCACCAGCAGTGCTGCGTCTTCTGCTGCGACTGCTACCACGGCCATCACCGTTGCTGCTCTTACGTGGCGCCGCCACGATCAGGCCATCCGGGCGTACCTTCTGGACTCTGTTGCTTGTCCGCTCCTTGCTCCCATTGGCCGCCTTCCGACAGCGCACGCGATGTGGGAGTATCTCCGGGACCGTTTTCTCCCGCGCGGAGGCGCACGCCGGCATCAGCTCATCTGTGACTCGCAGTCTGCTCGTCAGGGGGAGCGCACCATTCAGGACTTCTTCAGTCAGATGAGTGCCTACTGGCATGAGCTGGACTCACTGATCCCGGAGCGGTGTGCCTGCCCCCGCTCCCGGGATTTCCAGCGCTACCTCGACGAGGGCCACATGCACCAGTTCCTGGCAGCGCTTCGATTGGACTTTGCTCTCATAGCTGCCCAGCTCCTGCACCGTGAGCCACTCCCTCGGCTCGAGGATGCTCTACTCGCCTTGGTCGACGAGGAGACCCGCCTTCAGACTCAGGGCGCTCGTCCTCCTCCACTTGCTCCTAGCTCCGACTCTGTCCTGGCAGCCGGGTTCTTCGATGAGGCTGTCTTCTGTCACTACTGCAAGGAGCCCGGTCACATAAAGCGCGAATGCCCTACACGTCCTCCATGCAACCCCCGCCGGGGTCCGGATGAGAGAGCCCCCCGCTGGGCTTCGACCTCTCGCGACGATCGACACGGCGGTCGAAGTGGACGGGGTCGTGGATGTGGTTCGTCTTCCTTCCGCCACTTTGGTGGTACAGCGGCTACTGTAGAGGCCTCGACGCTCCCCACTGCTACTACAACACCTTCTCCGCCTGAGCCGGACCGTCTTCAGTGCCTCGAGGAGCTCCTTCTTCGCTATCTAGCCTCCACTGGCTCCGCGACTGCGCACGGCTTGTCTGCCACCTCTGGTACTACTGCTCCATTGATCTTCGATTCGGGTGCCTCCTGTCACCTTACCTTTGACTCCATTGTCCTCACGGACTGTTCTCCCACTACCACCCACCAGGAGGTTCGCACTGCGGATGGGACTCTCGTCCCTATTCCGCAATGTGGCTCCATCACTACCACCTCTGACCCTTCTGGTCGCCTGACCTTACCCCATGTCCATCATTAGGGATGGCAACGGGTCGGGTTTGGGGCGGGTCGGCCCTATCCCGAACCCGCCCCATTATATTTTATCCCGCCCATACCCGTTCCAAACCCGTGTCGGGTTTTGAGGATAATTCCTAAACCCGTCCCAATTAGCATTGAAAAGACCCGTGCCCGCCCCGCCCCGCCCCGTTTATGCATTGTGGGTCGGGTTGGGTCGGGTCGGCTTCACCAAAACTGCATATTTAGCTTCTTGGACCCACCTAATTGCAGCTCTACATGGAGAAGAGTATTAAGTAAAAATTCTGATAAGCTAAGAGCAATAGTAAGCATACTCATCAAAGGTATGCTTACTATTGGATGGAAGCATACTCATCAAAGGTATGCTTACTCATCAAAGACTCATATGATAGCCTGATAGGTTATATACCCGGGTCGGGTCGGGGCGGGTTGGAGTAAAACCCGAACCCGATCCGAACCCGGCCGGGTTTTAAATGCAAATCCCAAACCCGTCCCAAACCCGTTTTTGAGCATCCCAAATCCGTCCCAATAGGATCGGGTCGGGTCGGGTAGCCCGATAAACCCGAATAATTGCCATCCCTATCCATCATGCCCCCCGTCTTAATATTAATCTGATATCTGTCAGGTCTCTTTGTGACTCTGGTTTGACTGTCACCTTCACCCCTTCTGTCTGTGTTGTGTAGGATTCACGGACGAGTCAGAGGATTGGGCTGGGCCGTAAGGCAGGAGGGCTTTACCAGTTGGACCATCTCCATGTGTCTTCAGTTCCTGTTGCGTCTGTCATGTCTGTCACCTCTGATGCCGACCTGTGGCACAGAAGGTTAGGTCATATATCGAGTGATCGACTCAAAAGCGTATTCCGTTCGGGCGCTTTGGGTCGAGCGTCTTTCTCTCCGCTCTCTGTTTGTACGGGTTGTAGACTGGCAAAGCATCTAGCTCTTCCCTTCTCTGCTAGTGCTTCCCAGTCTGATGCTTTATTTGATTTAGTCCATTCCGACATTTGGGGTCCTGCTCCTGTTGCATCTTTATCGGGTTATATGTATTATGTGTGCTTTATCGATGACTATTCTACGTGCACCTGGGTTTATCTTATGCGTCATCGCTCTGAAGTACCTCACATTTTTCGGAGATTCACCACCATGATACACACTCAGTTTGGTCGGCGCATCAAGACCTTTCGGTCTGATTGTGCCAAGGAGTATCTCTCCTCTGAGATGCGTGAGATTCTTCAGTCTCATGGCACTCTTCACCAGCAGTCCTGTCCCTACACCCATGAGTAGAACGGTGTTGCCGAACGCAAGCATCGTCATGTCCTTGAGACTGCACGAGCCTTGCTTCTTTCTGCGTCTGTTCCTCACTCCTACTGGGCTGAAGCTGTCATGACGGCGGTCCACCTTATCAATATCACTCCGTCGTCTGCTCTGTCCGGTGCCACCCCTCATGAGCGCCTTCACTCCAGCCCACCTGACTACTCTCTTCTTCGCACGTTTGGCTGCACGTGCTTCGTTCTTCTTCCTCCTCATGAGCGCACCAAACTCTCTGCAAGGTCTGTTAGGTGTGTTCACTTGGGGCTCAGTCGGGAGCACAAGGGATATCGGTGCTACGATCCCTTGGCTCACCGGATCCGTGTCTCCCGTCACGTTTCCTTTGTTGAGGATGTCCCATACTTTTCACCTGAGTCTCGGGATATTTCCTTGCCCCCTGCGTCACCCTCCTCGCCTTCCTCCCATCTCCACATCCCTGTTCTACCCCCGTTTTCTATTGCTCCATCCATGCCTACTCCACCTCCATCTTCCCCGCCACCTCCACCACCACCACCTCCTTCGTCTCCCTCGCCACCTCCACCACCACCTGTTACTCGTGTCTATGTTCGTCGGTCTCAGCTCCTCCTCCAGAGTCGATTCACACTGGCACTCCCTCGCCTGATGCTGCTGCCCCCTCCTCCCCGGTCGTGGATCCTGCTCCTGTTCGGCGCTATCCAGCGCGCGAACATCACCCTCCTGCCAGATATGAATACTCTCCTGACAGGTTTGGCTACTCTGCTTTTCCCTCTGACTCTCCTGACTCTTCTGGCTACTCTTCCAGTGTCTCCTATTCACCATCCTTTCAGGCCTTTCTTACTGCTATACACACCCATCGGGAGCCCCAATCGTACCGTGAGGCAGCGTTACATCCAGAGTGGCGGCAGGCCATGTCAGTTGAGCTTGAGGCTTTTCAGCGGACCCAGACCTGGGAGTTGGTGCCTTGTCTCTCCGGGGTGGTGCCTGTTAGCTGCAAGTGGATATTCAAGGTCAAGACTCGACCTGACGGATCCATTGAGCGACACAAGGCTCGCCTCGTTGCTCGCGGCTTCTCCCAGGAGTATGGGATTGACTACGAGGAGACGTTTGCTCTAGTTGCTCGGATGACTACTGTGCGCACCCTCTTAGCTGTGGCAGCTGCTCGAGGGTGGCCTCTTCATCAGATAGATGTCACCAATGCGTTTCTCCACGGTGATCTCTCCGAGGAAGTCTACATGGCTCCTCCTCCGGGCACTTCAGTTCCTCCAGGGCATATGTGTCGGTTGCGCCGAGCCATATCTATGGGCTCAAGCAGGCCCCCTGTGCCTGGTTTGAGCGATTTCGCAGTGCAGTTCTGGCCGCCGGGTTTGTTGAGCGTCACTCCGACTATGCCTTGTTCACTCGCTCCTCCAGTCAGGGCATTGCAGTTCTTCTCCTCTATGTGGATGATATGATCATCACTGGGGATGACAGTGCCACCATTGCCTCTCTCCAGCGGCACCTCCAGAGTCAGTTTGAGATAAAAGATCTTGGATCTCTTCGCTACTTTTTAGGCCTTGAGATTGCCCGGTCAGCTCGTGGTCTGTTGGTCTCCCAGCAGAAGTACATCTCCGACATCCTTGCTGATGCTGCTCTTACTAACACGCGCACTACTGATACACCCATGGAGCTCAATTTGAAGCTTCTTGCTATAGACGGTGAGCCGCTCCAGGATGTCTCCCGCTACCAGAGGCTGGTTGGGATGCTCGTCTATCGCACCATGACCCGACCAGACATTGCCCATGCTGTTGGCATTGTCAGTCAGTTTGTTCAGGCTCCACGGTCAGTACACTATGCAGCTGTTCTTCGGATTATGCGCTACCTCCGGGGCACCATCACCCGTTCGCTACTGTTTCCCTCCACCTCTCCGTTGGTGCTGCGTGCCTACTCCAATGCAGATTGGGCAGGAGATGCAGCCACTCGTCGATCGACTACAGGATACTGTGTGTTTCTGGGTGATTCACTGATTTCGTGGTGCAGCAAGAAGCAGGAGTCTGTTGCTCGCTCCAGCACCGAAGCCGAATACAGGGCTATGGCTTCCACCACCGCCGAGATTGTCTGGCTTCGCCGCCTTCTGCTTGACTTGGGAGTGGTGATATCCAGGCCCACCCCTCTCTTCTGTGACAACCGGAGTGCTATTCAGATTGCTAGCAACCCGGTCTTCCATGAGCGAACAAAGCATATTGAAGTTGATTGTCATTATGTTCGCCAGGCGTTTATCGACCACACCATCTCCCTGCCTTTCATTTCCTCATCGGAGCAGACTGCTGATTTTCTGACGAAGCCCCTGACGATTGCTCGCTTCCGACATTTTCTAGGCAAACTCTCGGTTCATGATCCACCGTGAGTTTGAAGGGGAGTGTTAATGTACATATAGATGGGTCGGGTTTACTGTACAGTCGGGTCGGATTGTATAGATATACATGTACATATATTGGGCTTGAGTTCCTCAATGGAATGCATTCTATTCCTCTCCAAACCCTAGCCGTCATCTCCTAACAGTCTAGAAGCGATAAAATCTTTTGGTTGATTCACATAGATCCCCTCTTTAAGCTCACCTCTCAGAAAAACTGATTTAACTCTATTCAATCGAAACTTGGAACAAAGCGACGGAGCACTGAAGAGAGAAGAATGGGAGGAATTGATGTAGAAGATAGAGAGTAGATTGGAAGGATGGGAGGGAAGATTTCCCTTCTCGGGCGGTCGCCTCGTGTTAGTCAATGCGGTACTCTCGGCTTTCTCTCGGCTTTCCCCTCCTACTATCTAGCGTATTTGTACTTCCCGTCATGGGTCATTGAGAGGATAGACAAGATAAAAAAAGAACCTTTCTGTGGAGAGGGGTCGGTGGAACAAGGGGGCTCCTACAACTTTGATGAGGTGGGACCAAGTATGGCTACCCAAGGATTTAGGAGGTCCGGAGTCTGGATTTGAGTAGATTCAATATCTCGATGTCAGGAAAATGATGGTGGAGACTGCAGCAAGGAGAGGGAGGTTCATGGAGGGACATCCTACTGTCTTGATATTTCGGAAGATACTCCCCGATTAAGGTCAGGAGTAGATCTTCGAGTAAGATCTTCTAGAGAGGGGTGTTTAAAGTGAGGGACTTCTACCAACCCAACAATCAGTTGGTTCTCGGGGATGGCAGACGGATTGGTTTTTGGGAGAACCCATGGTTGGGAGACGTGCCTCTTATACACCTATTTCCTGGATTATTTCTCCTAGCGCACAATCGTGGAGCCTCAGTACGATCATAGGCCCACCTGGTGGGAGGTGCTTGCCACTGGAGGATCCACCTACACTCCCCCGTTCCCTCAGAGCATCGGCGGAAAAGCTAGGACCTCACGACTTTGCTTTCGGAGGCTACCTTTAGACCGGAGAGGATATATAAGGGCTGACGCCGACCCAGTGCCGGAAGGTCCAAGAAGTTAGTGAACTGATGATAGGAGAACCGACGGGGTACGATGGCGTTGGCACGACTCGGGCGCTTTCTCGGCCAGGTCCTTCTACCGCAAGCCGATTTCGAGGGAGAACGTAGAAGAAAATTTGGCGAACGAAAGCTCCGGCCAAGGTGAAGATCTTCTCCCTCTTTGCCTCTGTCTAGGAATAGGATTCTAAGAAAGGTTAACCTAATGAAGAGACGGAATCCGAATGTCTCAGAGGCTTCTTTAAGCGAGGAAGGTTCTCAGAAATAAAAAACAAGAGATAGTATTATTGTTCAAGACTTAAATTTTATTTAATTTTTCTCTCTTTGTTCTAAGAAAAAACTCTAGCATCAATAGAGAATGCTAACTCCGGATAACTTCTTGAAAGCCAGACGAGTTGACTGTATAAATTGATTCACTAAAGACTCATATGACTCACATAGCAGATTTCATTGCCTTTCCTTAACGACTTGGTTACAATTACTTCTTTTACAATAGCTGAGTTTGGTGCTACCACTTCTAAGAAAATTTAAAAAAACATCTCTTTGACCACATAGTCATAAGGGGAGAGAGAGAGACCTTGAGAAGGCTCTCGGCGGCTAGGGTTCCTATCGGCGACCTTACCTCAGTGCTCCACCCCATCCCTTTCCTCAGTGCTCCTCTTTCGAGATAGGGAGGCCAACTAGGGTTGTCTTCCCCTAAGGGGCGGTCTCAATCCTTATGCTTTGACGTTTATGGCCAATTGCTAGTCATGGAGGCAGGTGATGGAGATGGTGGGAAGGAGGTTTTCTCCCTCCCCCATACTTAGTCTCCAATGGTTTCATGGATTAAGTTCTCTCAAGTGGCAGAGCTTTGTCTTGAGGCTGTGGATCTAGACCTGAATTTGGCTTTCGAGGATCGATGGTTGGTTCGAGTGGTCGTGGGGAAGAATATTGTGCATCTGGTGGATTTCGTTTCACTCGGTCGACGATCTGCCATTGGGGGTGGAGGATGGTGGATTCTCACCCCTCCACGGCATTGTCAGGAAGGAGGCACACAAAGTGCTCAATGTGGTGTTGTAAAGAAGTGATGATGCTAGTTCGTCTGCATTCCTGAATTTTGTTTTGCCGAACGTCGTTGTGGAGGCTCCAACTCAGAAATCTGCTCCAAACAGAGCTTGGAACGTTGCGTGTTGTGATGCTCCTCAAAATTTTGATATTTTCTTGGTAAAGAGACGCACCCTGGTGTTTCACTGTGGATTATTGTTGAAGACCTTGCATGCACCACACCCAAGACATAACCCGGACCTTGTTCTTAATGGATAAATGATGACAAAGAAGAAAATGAAACCACAAAGAGAAACAAACAACAATCACAAAAGATAAGATTTATGGGGTTCACCCGATCTTGGGCTACATCTATTGGTTGAGCTTGGACTTTGGTGGGTTTCACTATGATGAAGGCAAGAAATAGACATACACCGACTCCTTCTCCAACATAAACGAAACCACCCTCAGTCGTGGTCTGGACCTAACAATGAACAATAAGCTCCAAGCACTAAATGTTGGAAGTGTCTATTGCCACTTTGCTATCCTGATTGTGGCACGCAAGGTCTGAACCTAAGAATAAATAGTAGGCTTCGAGGAATTAGAAAAATTATGACTGTTGGGACCCACCCCGACGGTGGAATCATAAATATGTCAAAATTGCATTTTCGCAATCTGGGAATTCTGAAAACTTCGCCAAACTACTATTTTGAATACTCCCGAAAAGCACGAAAATGAAATTTGAATAGACATAGACCTCGAAAAGCATGAAAGCGACAAAATAATAAAATTGCACACAAATCGATGAGAATATTTTTCATAAATAACACACACTAAACCTTGAACACCCAATGGATATGACTAATTGTACATGCACGAGTGGGTGTGCTAGCTGGTCATGCTATGCTGCACTTCTGAAGTCTTCAATGGGTTGTGAATGCGCATGATGTCTTAGCTCACATGTTACACAAACCTCATCGAACAAAAATATATGTTCAGCATACACTGTAACAATAGTCGCACAAACCACATACTATAACGTTCTTTTCTGTGCTCACGCTATCCTAACTCACAAGTTACACAAACTTTATCGCGTCAGTTTGAGCTCACAAATTTTGTCAACAAAATAGATATTTAGTATATGTTGTAAGAATAGTCGTACAAATCACATACACTATAATATTCTTTTTTGTGAGACTCCTATAATGATCGCAATTTCACCGTACACTTAGACTGCTCAAGTTTAAGAGAGGAGCTTGCAAAAGACATGGAAAGCGTACCACCAATGTGCATATGTGACATCATACGGTAACACTGCATTCAATGGCATCTGTGGTTTCAAGCAGTAACTTCAGTGATTTTCTTCTTGTTTTATGATTTTTTTTTTAATGTGTGGGACCCATTTTTTTCTTCTTTTTATATGACTTTCTTTTTTAAGATATGTCATTTTCTTTTTTAATTTATCTCATTTTTTTCTTCTCAAGTTTCTCACACACACACACAGAGAGAGAGAGAGAGAGAGAGAGAGAGAGAGAGAGAGAGAGAGAGAGAGAGAGAGAGAGAGAGAGAGAGAGAGAGAGAGAGAGAGAATGGGAAGTGTCCTAGATATAGGGAAAGAGAGAGAAGAAGAAGGGATATATCCCACACCATTCCATAATTGCTCTGGATCAGTGGAATTACTCCAATCCACCCTTTATAACGACTAGGAATTGACTTGACATATAAGTAACCAAAGTATTTCCCTAAATACATCTTCATATGTTCATTTTATTTTTATGTTCGTTGATCGCATCACAAACCACATTTTGGAGAAAGAGAGACAAAACCACATTCTGTCAATCGATTTTCCGACACAATCGATTGATAAATTGATTCAGTTGTAAAGAGAGTAGACACAAGAGATTTGTTGATGAGGTTTGATCGTAGCCTACGAATTTGTGCGAAAAGTCACAAACTTTGAAGTTCGAATCCAATATCTCTAAAAAGTTGAGTTGCTCCTTGACGAACAGAGGAGAGCTTGGACAATAAGTCCGAAATGAAAGATCGGGTACTTAAGAGGAGCCCCCAAATCCGATCTTTCGAAATCCAGAACACCGAGCTCAGAAAACAAGAAAAAAATGTTCTTTATGTCGATGTGATGTGTTTATTTATCGATGGTCTGCCGAAGACGTCATCATGGCTGTGTGGTATCGGTCCTTGCAGTGACCTATGATCGACCCACTTGCTGGCCTTTGTTGGCGGACTGACGGATCTCCAAATGTGTCTCGAGTTGTCCTCGTGGATCTATTGTGGGTCGTGTGTTGAGCTGCTCATTGACAGGTTGTGAATCTTTGGACTAATGTAGGTGCCTTAGCCAACTCTTGCACCCACTGTTACCCCCTTCCAGTTAGCCAGGTGACCGCGGCTGTGATCATGATGCAAATCACTGTCGAAGCAATAACTCGTGTTATTACATCCACATGTTTTAGGGATGGAAGACCATTGAATATTCTCACCGTTGACTTTGACGAGTCTCCGGCTCTGGAGTTCTTTCTCGGAAGCCGAGAAAGCCAATTATTATTATTATATTATTTAGAGACGTTCATGGTGTTTGGAACAGTCCAGAACTCTCCCATGATGAAGGCAGCCAATCTCCGACTCCACCTCCTCCTCATCCTCCTCTCGCTGGCCTCGCCGAGCCTCGGGCCTCCTCGAGGGGCCGGAGCTCTCGGCGGAGCCGCCGCCCCGTTCGACGTGGGGTGTGCTTCTGGACACCGGGACGTGGATCGGGAACATGAGCTGGACCTGCATGACCATGGCGATCGAAGACTTCTACGCAGCACATCCCCGTTCCACGGCAAGGATGGCCCTCCACCTCAGGGAATCGAAAAAGGATGCCTTCACTGCCGTATCAGCCGGTCTCTCTCTCTCTCTCTCTCTCTCTCTCTCTCTCTCTCTCTCTCTCTCTCTCTCTCTCTCTCTGGTTTCAGGTTTTGGCTCGGGTTTTGGATATGAATTGGGTAAAATATTTGGGCAAATTTATAAAAACCTCCCCTAAATTATGCACCTAATTTAATTTCACATTGGTCCCTCAACTGTTTTTATTGAACAACTTGACCCCTGAACTATAGTATGTTCCTCCGTCAACGTTCAGCTGTCAAACTTAATATTTTATCACAAAAATTCCCTTTTTGATATGGCTAAACCCATTTTCTAAGTATTACTTATGCTGACTTGGACGAGGGTAGTTTGGTATAAAAATTAAGTTTGACTGCTGAAATTTGATGGAAGGGGGTGATGAACATGCAGACATAACAGTTTAGGCAATCAAGTTGTTCATAAAATTACTTGAGACACCAATGTGAAATTAGGTGCATAGTTCAGGGGTTTGTTTGTAATTTGCTCTAATTTTTCTCTTTTTTCTCCAATTACATGAGAAAAAAAATTAATGCATTACAATGCAGTGTTAATGGTCAAGAAGCTCTTATGTTTCTTATTATATTGGCTTTAACAGGGTATGAGTTTGAGTTTAATTTGGGTTGGGATTTTAGTTTGGTCAGAATTTGGGTGTATTACAATGAGCTTGGGGTACAACCCGAACTATGTAGTATACACAAGTTAGAGGAGCGATCGGGCATTGGGTTTCGGGTATGGATATTGAGGTACCCATACCCATACCTGAAAGTTGATCGAGTAGAGTCCCTATACCTATATCCTACCCAACCCTTGTTTCGGGTACAAAATCTATACACATACCCAAAGTTGCAATTCGGGTTCAGGTTAGGTTTTCAGGCTCCATTGCAACCCCTACACGAGGGCAAAATAATAAAAATTATAAAACCATGTATACTTTGAAAGTTATATAGAAACACTTTAGCCAAGCTCTTAGTGATTTAACTGCAAAAAAAGCTCTTAGTGATAACCAATGTGTATAAAATATTATAAGACCACGTATACTTTCAATGTTATACGAAAAAATTAGCCTAGTATTATTATGTTGTATTTATGAATTTGATTGTCGTATTTGCTTAAAAATAGGTCATAAAGTAAAATAAAATTGTAACATATTAAACAATTATATGTATTCCTGGACTTTTTGAATTTTTTCTTCCTTTTCGATTTTTTTTCAAATTTCATCCTAACCGATTAAACCCCGAACCCAAATCTTTTCCCCGATTTTTTCATGTTTTAATTCCGAATTTACCGACTTTTGCTGATTTTTCCCGAGGTTTACACGAGCCGAATATTGCCGAATCCGAACTCGGTGACTATAGTTATATTCTCATTCACTCAAAAGCCTTCTGAAAATTGTACGCACAAAACATATATACTAGTGTGTTAGGTTATCAAAATCAACTTGCCTGGAAAATAAATTGTGTGTAGCATCAAATGAAACTAATTTTGTTGTGTTATTGACATAAGATTAGTAACCTATGCTTAATCCAATGATCTCAATGTTACACGAATCCTGTCATTGTTAACCTTTCAAAGTTCAAACCAGGCTCTAAGATTAGTAACCCTAAATATTTTGGGACTTATGAATGATTTCATTGTAGCTTGAGTTTGCCTCAGACATTGGTATACTAATTGATTAGGGGAAAAAAATTATATTGGAACTCACCATAATGCCATCTCTTTGAAAATGCAGCGATCGATCTGCTGAAAAATGTTCGAGTTCAAGCGATCATCGGGCCGCAGACTTCAACACAAGCCAAATTTGTGATAGAAATTGGAGACAAGACTCAAGTTCCCGTCATCTCTTTCTCAGCGAAGAGTCCTTCTCTTTCCTCGAAGCAAAGCCCCTACTTCATCCGGACTGCGGTGAACGACTCCTCTCAAGCAGAAGTCATTGCCTCTATTGTCCAAACCTTCCAATGGAGAGAAGTTGTTCCGGTCTTCGAAGACACCGATTATGGTACCGGAATTGTGCCTTATCTCGTTGATGCATTCCACGAGATCGGTGCTCGTGTCCCGTACCGGAGTATGATTCCTCTATCCGCCACCAAGGATCAAATCTTGGAAGAGCTCTATAAGTTGAAGAACATGCAGACAAGGGTGTTCATCGTGCACATGTCATACTCTTTAGGCTTCCAACTTTTTTCAAATGCAAAAGAGGCAGGAATGATGGGAGAAGGGTATGTGTGGATCACTACATATGGCTTAACAGATGTTGTAGACATAAGGGGTTCATCAGCCACTGATGTAATGCAAGGTGTTCTGGGTATAAAGCCTTATGTTAAGGAAACCAGAAAGCTTCAGGATTTCAAAGTGAGATGGAGAAGGAAATTCCATCAGGGAAATCGGAATGCTGGAGTAACCGAGCCCACCGTTTTCGGGTTGTGGGCGTATGACACAGTGTGGTCACTAGCTCGCGCGGTAGAGAGCATCGGGGCACCAAATTCTACGTTTGTTGAGCTAGGTACCGCAAATAGCTCGACCGACTTGTCACGACTTGGGATATCCCAGAGCGGACCGAAACTGCTAGACGTGATGCGAAACACCAATCTTGACGGCATAACCGGGAAATTTCATCTAATCGAAGGGCAATTGGAGTCGAAAGAGTTCGAGATAATTAACGTGGTAGGACATCAGAGAAGGATTGGATTCTGGAGCCCAGCACATGGCATCTCTCGACATATAGATTCGAAGGCTGATCTAAATGATATCATATGGCCCGGTGAGCAAAGGACACCACCTAAAGGTTGGGAATGGCCGACAAGTGGGAAGAGGCTCAAAATCGGGGTTCCAGTGAAACCTGGCTTCAGCGAATTTGTGAATGTGACCAAGGATCCTCTGACCAACAAATATGTTGCCACAGGGTATTGCCCAGACGTGTTTCGTACGGTGATGGCAGCATTACCGTATCATGCCCCCTACGACTACATCCCGTATGAAGATGCTAAGGGACAAAGTAATGGGACTTATGACGATCTTCTTTACCAAGTCTATCTTCAGGTCAGTTGTATTCTTTGTTACCCAAATTTCTGGTATTTTTAAAAAACACATTCTAATCACGTCTTATTCAGTAAATGTTTGCTAAACTGCTCTTTCCCGGGTTTTTTTTTCTTTCAAAAACTAATAATTTTTTGAAATATCCATGGTTTTTGCACCTTAATCGTGATTTACACGATTCATCCCAATTAATAGTATTTTGATCCCATCATGTACTGCTAAAAAATATGTGGAAATATGTAATTCAAAATCTACCTTTTTCTTCCAGACTCTTTCCCGACTTTCCCAACTCTCGTGTTTTTTTTTTGCCTTCTTCCCTAGCTATTTTTTCGACTTCCGACTTTCGACTTGGTAGCAATGGTTATATTAACTTGCAATTCCTTATTCTTTAGACTTGAGAACAAGATTACACGATCATTACTTGAGAACAAGATTATACGTTCATCGCACGAAAATAATGCTGGTATGATGCCCATGGTTTTAAAGTTTAAGCAGCATACAAACCCATCATTCTGCACTATCAATTAACCAACCATTTTGAACCACAAAAATTTTCAAAGCATGCTGGTTAAATGATTATTTATCTCAGAATCTTGCTAATCAAACAACACTACAAATCTTAAGGGGACTAAACACCTCAAGTTTAAACTCCCTTATAAGTTAAGGGTGTTGATATTTGCACCCCACCGATCGATAAGGGCCCCCAAATTGATAATAAGGACACCCTATCCTTTTCCTCCCCTTCTTCCTCCTCTTCCCTTCTTCCCCATCCGCCATTGGTCTCATGCAACCAACTGCCGCCGATGGTCCTGCCCTCCTTCCTCCTCCGTCATTCACTCAACCATTGCCTTGGATGGCTTGGGAACACATCGATCTGGCACTTTATTTTTTGTTAAGTTGGGGCCCCTTATCGATCAGTGGGGTGCAAATAACAGCAACGCTAGTTAATTGAATGGTTATAATAGATTGTTTTACAGCGCATGCTGATCATGGCCGATTCAAGACATGCATGGCACCTATTTGATAAATGCATGGAGATCATGGCACGGTGTCTGATAATATAACTCTTCAAGAGATGACTTGATGTTGTTGCATTCCTAAATGCAATGCTTTTATTTATAAATTGAATAATATATATACCTAATAATTCAAACCATTGTTTTAATATTATGAATTTATTTCAAATTCATAATGAAGAATGCATTTGTTTTACTTAAGTTACTTTCTGATTGTCATATATCACAATGATGTTAGGAGCCCTTTACCCTAATTTTTCTTACTTTTTCTGATTTAAAGGTTCTTTTTGTCGTTGCTGATTGTAGTCATTTTAATGATCCACCTTATCACTTTCAGTGGAAAAGTACTTTGGGGGAAGGGCATCAAAATTTTAAGATCATTAAAAATTAAAATACCCTGGTTTTAATTAAAGAATCACAAAAACCCTCCCCATTTATCATAAGAAAATTCTTTAACACCTTTCCATATCAAACGGTGGGAAAAGTTGGTAGATTTCTGTAAAGCTTTTGATTCCACTTTTAAACTTTTAATGAATTAATATCCTTTTGTTTGCCTTCTTATATCCAAAGGCATTGCTGATATTGAAGGAAGTTAATTTTTTAAAAACTTTTTAATGAATTAATACCCTTTTTACTATATTTTTGAGTTATATAGCAAATGAAGTTATAAGTTTTTTGGGTAAATTACACCTAGACCCCCTGTAGTTGAACCGATTATCACTTACACCCCCTCATGTTTCAAACCCTACAAATGCCCCCCTATCGTTTGAAAAACACATCACTCCCCCCCTCCAGAGGGGGTCTATGTGTATGGTTTTTCAACCTATAGGGGGGGCATTGGTAGGATTTTAAACATGAGGGGTTGTAAGTGATAATCGGTCAAACTACAGGTGGTCTATGTGTAATTTACCCTTTTTTGAATGGACTAAAGTTGGTCGGTTGGATAATGCATGATAGCGTATTTTTTATAGAAATCAATTTTAAAACACTAGTTTCTTGAGCATTTATTGGAATTATTTTATGAAAAATCAGTTTTAGAATGGTCTAACCATCCAAGTGATCCCATATTCTAAACAAAGCCAAATTATCATATCGGGCATTCTCATCCTTTCTCAGATGGAACTTAAAACTAAATACCGATTTACTTCACATGCGATCTTATTTATTTCGGTACTCTAAATTAAGACTGATGCTCAAGACGTCGAGAGCATGTTTACTATTAAGGGTCTCAATTTGATTGTCTTCTCATTGTGTGGATGCAAAGCAGAAGTTTGATGCTGTGGTGGGTGATGTGACAATCATAGCCAATCGATCATTGTACGTTGATTTTACGTTGCCATTCACTGAGTCGGGGGTGTCGATGGTGGTTCCAATCAAGGACAAGATCCGTAAAAATGCGTGGACCTTCTTGGATCCATTGACACCTGATCTTTGGCTGGGTAGCGGGGCCTTCTTTATCTTCACAGGGTTGGTGGTGTGGTTTCTGGAACACAGGATCAATACGGAATTCAGAGGCACAGCTTCGCAACAAGTTGGCACTGTCTTCTACTTCTCTTTCTCCACTCTGATCTTTGCGCACAGGGAAAAGGTGGTGAGCAACTTATCCAGGGTTGTGGTGGTGATATGGCTGTTTGTGGTGCTCGTACTTACGTCGAGCTATACCGCTAGCTTATCGTCGCTGCTTACCGCGCAACAACTTCAGCCGACTGTGAAAGACCTCAACGACCTTGTAAGGAATAGGCACCGTGTGGGGTACCTGAGTGACTCCTTCATGCCGGGGCTTCTGAAGCGGATGAATTTCGATGGGTCGAAAATTATTGGTTACAGCTCCCCCGAGGAATATGACGAGGCCTTGTCCAGCGGAAATGTTGCAGCCATTGTCGACGAGACACCCTACATCAAAGTGTTCCTCTCTAGGTACTGCAACAAGTATATGATGGTCGGACCGACCTACAAGACTGGCGGATTTGGATTTGTAAGTCCTCTCTCTCATTCATAGTTACACGGCAAGGAAAAAAATCAGAAATATACGATGAAAACTGAAAAAACAGAAAAAAAAAAAGGAAAAAACATCGGAAAAAACAAAAAAAAATCTTAAAAATTGTACCAAGTATGTATATATGTCATTTTTCAACATTAATTAATCAAAAGTTCAAAACATATAGCATATGCGTTTATTAAGCACGAACAAAATAAAACCCGAATCCAATTTAAACCCGGACTAAACCCAACGCGTTCTATACGCATTTTTCCCGTTTTAAACACGTACAGACATTTTTTTCAAAAAAACGAGTTTTTTTTCCTGTTTGCTACGACTTCGGATCGATACGTGTTTTATACGCGTTTTTTTTCAAAAAAAAACACCCGATTTGGTAACTATGCTCTCTCTCTCTCTCTCTCTCTCTCTCTCTCTCTCTCTCTCTCTCTCTCTCTCTCTCTCTCTCTCTCTCCTCTCTCTCTCTCTCTCTCTCTCTCTCTCTCTCTCTCTCTCCACACACACACACAAAATCTTACAAATGCATACATATATACGGATACATCCACAAACGTACAAGTTATAGGCTTAAGCATGCTATTGAGCTGAGAAAAGACTTTTGTTCTGAAATTTGGTTTCATTGACTGGAAAATTGGCTACCAGAATGTCTGGAAACTGAAATTTTTTGTTTAGTTCATCCAAACAGAACAGAAATATAATTTTGGAAATATATTAAATATTTATAATTATGCTAGGAATCTGTTTTTTTTTTTACAATGATGCACTTTTTTTTTGGATGAATCTTAGAACAGATGGTTTTAGCAAGATAAGGATTTGTAAAGGATTTCAGGTAAGGTTAGGGTTATATTTAGAAAAAAGGTTACTTTAATTGTTTATGCTATGATATTTTGTTTGTGATTATATTTATGATTTTTTTTTATTTCTTTCTTTTCCTCGGTGAGCATTCAACAAGGTAAAAAGTCTTTGTACCCTCCAACCAGCCTTAACAGTTTCCTTACAGGCCACTCTCTTATTAAGTTGTCCTTATCAGGTTCTCTACCCCTATATTAGGGGTTTTTTTTCTTACTCCCCCCATCCAAGGGGGGCAGGATTAAGCTCCTGCCCAAGCAAACAACCTATTATTCTACCTAAAGGTGAAGGTCGGATTTGATCCTCGGTCTCTGGTACAATTACCAAGATACTTTACCAACTAAGCTAGCTAGCACCATCAAATGTCAGGTTGCTGATTGAAAAATTCTTGTCAATCATGTTTAATGTCCATTTTGACGGAATGAAACGTCGATGCTGGTGCACATTTTTTACGCATCTGCGTGGATTTTAAAGTTTGAAGGATTTCTTTGAAGGATATCCATGTCTATGTTTCTTTTCCTTTTTTTTTTGTCTGTTCATAAAAGTGGGGAGAAGAGGGGGGCCGGTGTGAACAAAAGGGAAACCCACCACCCGGCGGGAGCTACATCGGCCGCCTCCCAGTCGGAACAAGCAGAGATCGCCACTAGGCGAGCCAAAAACCCATCGCCACACCGACGACAACAACCCGCACCCCGGCGGAACCCTCCGCACACCGGCGACACCGCTGCCACTAGCGGAGAAAAGAAGAGAGAAAAACCCTAACAACAACAAAACAAACCAAAAACGAGATCATCTCTGATAGATCAGCCAACATAGGAGGAGCTGTAGCCGCATACCGAACCTCTGACGAAAACACCACCACCACCACCATAGATCTGGGACCCACTCCATCGGCCAACGGAGCTGACCCGGAAAACCACCGACGCCAACAATGGGGGACGGGGCCAGATCGGACATTACAGCTGCCTTCGGTGAGAAACCACGTCCATGTCTCCAAGTAGGAATGTCGATCTGAGCCAAGGTACGCCGCTGCGATGCCGGCGTGACGAGGACAAAAACGTCGGCTGCCAAGAGGAGCCCCTATGTACAGGGGTGTAGGGGGGCCAGATCCCACCCCAAATCCACCAGGAGCCTAGATCCTGGCCTCCCCAGAGCCACCGCCGACTTCCGAGGAGGCCAAGAGGGGGGAGCTGAAACCCTAGGTCAGGGGGGTTAAAAAGGTCGGGAGTTTGTCTATGTTTCTTTATTTTAATCAATAAATCATTCAAGAAGTGATGATTGGGGTTTTTTTTTTTGGGGTGTGATTTTTGTCCGCTTAATTTGCTATTGTCTCCTTCTCTCTATGTGACCAAATACGCCTCGACTATGTTACTCGTTACAGACCGATAGGACCCGGCCGAAAAAAGAGCGAGTGACATATAGCTAGGGGGGTCAGGCTTTCTGAGTGCTACCATTGGACAGTCTGTATAGCCCATGTGCGACAAGACAACAACGTTGGGCTGTTATTGGCTGTGGTGTGGGCCAGACCGATACAACTCAGACAAATCAGGTCTGTCTCGGCTATCTAGGCTGATACGACTAGTTTTATTGGCCTCGACTGAGTTAGGACTCGTACTGGTATTGATTCTTGTATCAGAGCTGGTTTGTAGAAACCATATACGACTTGGTATTGGCCAAATTTTTGAACCATGGTTAAGTTTTGTCTATCTTTGAAATCTGGCCGAGGAGTCGAGTCAACTCGATTCTTGTACCAGTTGTGGTTTGTAGAAGACATATACGACTTGGTATTGGCCAAATTTTTGAACCATGGTTAAGTTTTGTCTTTCTTTCGGTTGTCTGCACAGATTTTGACGCATATCTATATAAAATCAACAACAATGATGTCAGGATTCTTCGACCAGAAAGGAAATCGAGTAAACTTGGACCGATTCGGCTGAGTAACTCGACTCGAAATCTGGCTGAGTCGAGTCAACTCAGTCCGACTCGGCCGAGCCTTACAGAGTTTAAGAAAACTGGAAATAAATGCAAATGGCACTATGAAGCAATGCTGCTAAGTTTTTTCTCTCTAACACATTTTCACTGTTGATTCTCTTCCACAGGCTTTCCCTAGAGGCTCGCCATTGGTCCCGGATTTGTCGAGGGCGATCTTAAGCGTTACCGAGGGTGACGCGATGGCCGGTTTTGAGAAATCTTTATATGGGAATCAGAGTTGCTCCGACCAAGGTGGTATGGCCTTCATTTCGGCTAGCCTTTCCATAACTAGTTTCTGGGGCCTCTTCCTCATCACTGGAGTTACGTCCACGGCCGCAGTGCTCCTGCATCTACTGCTCTTCCTGTATGAGCATCGACATGTATTAAGATCCCAGGATCCCGATAACTCCATCCGCCGAAAGCTCGCCTTGTTGGCCCAACTCCATGATCAGATGAACACCTCCTCTCGCTCAGCGAAGAAGACCGGCGGTGGCGATGGGCCAGCGGCAGGTGATATCATGGCCTCACCTTATATTGTTAGCAGGCCACCGAGCCCATCGAGCGCGTCAATCGCTACGCACGGAGACTTTGGGACTGAGGATGAAGTCGGTAGGGGTGTTTCTAGCCAAAATCCAGGCCCGCCATCTTTCGCGGAGATGTCGAATCGAAGGAGCTGATGTTGTGTTCTGTTAGAGGGATCACTAACCAGAAATTGCAGATAGCAGTGCCTTTTCTATGTTCATACTGAAAGAAATAGACTGATACCGAAAAAAGCTTTAATAAATTGATTCAATTGTATATTTGTACTAGTATTAATCTTTTGTAAATTATTTTTAACTAGTACTAATTAATCTCGTGCAATGAACGGACATCTGTGATGCCCCTAGATGCATTGAAGCGGGGGGAGAGAGAGAGAGAGAGAGAGAGAGGGGGGGGGGGGGGGGGGGGGGGGGGGGGGGACTGACACTTAAAGTGGCTACATAGGCCTCAACTTCATAAGTATTTAGGTAAATCGCGAAGCGTTTATCCCGAATTGTCGACCATAATGTCGTTTTCAGATCATAGTCATCCATTGCACCCATCCTAGACCGGTGAATCACACTAAGCCCCGACTGGTAGGCAAAAGAATGTTGTGATGATGCTGCAAATGCTACCAACGCTAAATGTTTTGCAGCTGTAGTAGAGGTGGAAGATGCTGTAACGCCTGATGGTGCGAGAGTTGGTGGCTGTGTTGCAGCTGATGTTACGCTAACAGGGTCTGGTGTTACACGAGGGGATCCGGTTGCGCTTGAGGCTGAAGCTAGGTCCCCTGAGGATGATGTTACACGAGGAGTTACTGATGTAACGTTCTCTGGAGGTACTGCAGTTGCTGGTGTTACAACTGCTAGTGCTGCAGTTGATGGGGAGCATCAACAAGTCCTCAAGAACATCTCAGGAGTCAACATCGGTGGGGAAGACCATGGGATTTCGATTCCAGCACACCCTCAGATAATGGGGTTGCACAATTTGGAGGATTAGTGGAGGGGGGACTTGCTCGCCGCAGTCCTAGACTAGCTAACCGAGGATCGGACACGATTGAAGCCAGGGCTTTGCTCCGGGCCAAATCTCGAGCACTTGAATCTAACTTGCACCGCCGACCCCCATGGCCTAGGATCCCACTCATTCAGGATCTCAAGGAACAGTTGTCTAATCTTAATGGAGAGGACTTGGGCCTACCCGTCAACCTGCTGGAGGACAGAACCATCCTTGATTTAGCTTCAGCTGTCGGCTTCTCCATCAAGGAGAAAGACTCGGGATCGCTCCTAGCTCTTTTCCGAGATATGGAAAGATCGAGGGCTTCCGAGCCTTAGGTCTTTCGGCTTGTTGTTTTTTCTTGCTTGTTGTGCAGGGCATTTTTGTTAGCCCGTGTTGGAAGGGGGTACACCTTGGGTGTCGATGCCTCTTAACCGCTAGGGGTGGAGGCCCTCTGCTTATTGTAACGGTATCCTATCTTAGTTCATAATGACTTCTGGTTGGGGTCCGCCAAACCCTCCCTCCTGAGAGGAGGGGTTCTCAAAAAAAAAAAAAAAGAATGTTGTGATTGAATGTCATATCATTCTGGTTGAACATTCGGGTTAAACGCTTCGGGTTTAATAGCATTGTTCAAGTATTTATAGATTGAGGGTTTGATCATTCTTGATGATTTGGGGGGGTTTTGCATGGTCAACAAGTATTGCTTGTGTCTCAAATGATAACTTGTTGAGAAAGAGATACATGTCTACTTACCAGATCCTACATGATCCACACATCTATGGCCCCGATGTTTAAGACTATAGTCAAACAAACACCGAATGAGATATAAATGCACTCAGCATCGTATGGCCGAGTTGACAATTAATTTAGGGATTCGGCCTGTTACCGAGTGTAGGAGGAAGGAGCGAGGAGGAGGAAGAAGGAAAAAGGAAGAGGAGGAGGAGGAGGAGAAGGTGGAGAAGGAGGAGGAAGCATGCATGTGGAAAGAGGAGGAGGCTGTTGGGGAAAATCAATCCCACCACTAAGGCTCCGCTCAACGGAAAAGATGTCGAAGGCGCAAAGAATCCCACCGGAAGATGGTGAACACCACCAACAAGGAGAACGAACGATCAACCACACCAAATCACAAAGCACAAGATGATATCCGGCAATCGACGATCGATGGATTCACTATAAAAGGAATACAAGGAGCAGACATATGTTTGCCCTCCAACTAATTGTTGGGTATTCTACTATATTATGGCATGCAAACGATGACTAGTAAAAGTATTTAGAGGTTACAAATCTAGTGCAAAAAGTTTTAGAACAAAGATAGAGGGGTTTAGCAAGTAAAGTTTAACACAACAAATAAACACGGTTTAGGTTGGGTACTAAGGCTTCCTAGGTCAGAAGCAGTTCTTCCAACCGAGGCTATTTCTACAACTCTGAAGACTAAGGCGATTGAAGAAGGAATCAATAACGAACTTCGGATCAATCTTGATTTCTCAGAAGAGTTACGTAATCAGGAAACAATTCGTATCGCCAGCTATCAACAGACGATCAAACGAGCCTATGATCAAAAGGTTAGCACAAGACAATTTCACACTGGAGATCTAGTTCTCAGAGCAGTTTTCTCCAACACAAGTGAGCACGACAGTGAAAAACTAGCTCCCAACTGGAAAGGACCCTATATCATCGAATCCATAGGAGGCAAAGGATCCTATCGCCTAGTCTCACCAAAGGGAGATAGACTACCAAGGGCTTGAAATGTTAGACATCTCAAACTATTTTATCCCTAATGTA
This sequence comes from Chamaelirium japonicum, assembly GCA_947650365.1. Classification (NCBI taxonomy): domain Eukaryota; kingdom Viridiplantae; phylum Streptophyta; class Magnoliopsida; order Liliales; family Melanthiaceae; genus Chamaelirium; species Chamaelirium japonicum. Next base: position 25,967,019 of record OX393555.1, read on the forward strand.
AATCTTGTAATGAATAGTGTTTGTTCCAACTTCAATCTTGTCCATACCAGTTCTATGAATTCAAATGACAAAACAAATAGTTTTGATGTTGCGAGGTAGTGCAACTCTTAACTATCAGATCGACTAACAGTTTGGGTGTTTGTGTTGCGACACAACCCCTCACAGACAGAAACAAATAGTTTTGATGTTGCGAGGCAACGCAACTCTTAACTGACAGATCTACTAACACTTTGGGTATTTGTGTTGCGACACAACCCCTCACAGGCAGAAATAAGCAGTTTGGGTGTTGCGAGACAGCGCAACTCCTAACTGACAAATTGACAAATCGCTTAGCTGCTTGTGTTGCGACACAACTCCTAGTTGGCAGAAACATTCATTCATCCATTCAATACCAAACATCAACCATTCCATTTAGAACATTCAAAATCAAAGAGACATTCTCATTCCAAATATCAAAAAAAAATTCTATTATTCAAATTACAGGTACAAGAGTTAGAATACATCAAGGTTTAGCCACGTTGGGCACCCTAGACCTATCTCCATTGGAATTGTCACAAGCCTTGCTTGCCACGGATGCCTTCGAAGATTGGTCGCCACTGTTGTGAGCTAGCCTGAGGGCTTCCACGGCTTTTTCTGCTGTCGACTTGTAACTCGCTAAGTCGACATTCAGCTGCTCCAGCTCAAGCGCATGGGTCTCTTCTCTTGCAGCAGCCTCGGCCTTCAGCTGCTTGATTTCCTCGGCACGTGTGAAGGCGAGGTCCTCTATCTTGAAGAACCTGTTCTTCGGCTTCCATCTTCTTTTTTGCATGCGCCTTATTGGGAGTTGACCGCTGACTCGGGGACAACTCCGCTGATAGCTCCCCCCTCTCGTTATTAGCCTCCTCTAGAGGGCATTCAATCGGGAGATCTTGGCTACAGCCTCCCTCTCACAGGCCTTCTTGTAAAGCCTGTTATTTAGCTTTAGCAAGGCAAACATCTGCAAATCAACAGAGGCAAGTCAGAAGCATATCAGATGAAGTATCGCCTAAGGCAAAGTCGAACTACTCACTATCACATCGAGCCTGTTCGACGACTCTTCAAGAGTTGCGTCGGGCAAGTTGCAAAGCTTCCTCAACGCCCCCGTAGGACGATTGATGTCCACCTTGCCTAATTCCCGCAGCATAGGTTGCGAGCTACCGGGTGCACCTACAGGCAAAACGTTCAAAGTGCTCAGACATGTTCAACTTTCAATTCAATCAAAATAAGATATGGGATAGAGTTAGAATTGACTCTTGCCGATGGAGCCTCCATACGAGGGTTGAGCCAGTCCCTTCCCTCGATCAGATCCCTTAACCTTGGGGATTGGAGTCTTCTTTGCTGGAACAGCGATCGGGTTAGACCGCTCCTGCTCCTTCCCCGGTGCCTTCAACCTAGGGGTCAGGACCTGCTCAGCCATCTCCTTCTCCCCTTGACCCTCGTCCCCCTTCGATTCGAGGGGGGGACGTCGGGAAGTGATGATGCTCCTTCTTCATCATGCATCCCGTCTGCCCCCTGGAAGAGGGCAGATATCAAAGTGGCGACCTCTGCTGCCACCTTGGCCGCATCGCTCCGAGGGGCCAGCCTTGGCTTATCAACCTCTGGGCCTCCGCTCGTTGAGGCCTACCCCGTCGAGGCGTCACCCTGACGCTGGCCTTCGGGAACCACTTGGGAGATTGGCGTCGGGTTAAGGACGACACTTCAGAGTCTCAAAGTGGTAGACGATCGGCACGTTCTTGCTGTTGTCTATCGTGTCGAGCTCATCCTCCATTCAACGGGCCTTAGCCTTATCGATGGGGGGAGCTGTCACGCCCCAGAAATCTGAAACCGACTCCTGGGGTGTGAATTGAGAAAAATCAAGGATTTTAGGGTTTGGTCAACTGTCTATTCCAATTAGGGTTTCTCACCAGGCTTCTACTCTCTCAAGAATGTCTTAAAACACTTTTTTATAAAAAGATTTTTTTATTTTGAAAGTAAATATAGAGATACAGTTTCATTGACAGGGAGATGATCACGCTCGACCCTCAACCGGATAATTCTCTCAGCATGTGCGGCCTGCTGGTGTCCCACATGCTGACAGAATTCCCTCTTAAGGGAGCACGAGGCTCAAGCCTCTGACGGCGAGCCGAGTAGCCTCGCCCGCTCTCTAGCACTCGGGTACTGGTTCACATATCCTATGTAATGGGCTAGTCAATTAGGTCACCTTAAGATTTATATTTTATTGTGGGCTATCCTAAGCTTGGGGCCTTGAGGAGAGGCCTACCCAAAGAGAACACAGCTGTATCATTGCCACTAATAGCATACACTAAGCCAAATAAAGTACAATTACACTACCAGAAGGAAAACGACTACTACATGACTTGCGGTAATCTAAGACTCAACCGCCGTCCTAACTCCATCGCTGGCCTCGTGCTGCGGCTACCCCTGAGTCTCCGAACCTGTAGAAGAGCCTACTCGTGGGAATGAGTAGCCCCCAAAATGAATTGGGAGATTAGCCAAATAAATGGCTAGTGACAAGCTAACTGCCTAGGTAATTAATGATGCCTGCATTTTATAAACAGTTTATTGATTATCCTAATTGTCCAACTACGTTCTCAATCATGCCCTAAGTGTCCATGCATTTTCTACATTCTCATGCAATTCCGACTGTCACTAGATTATCGAGAGTACCATTTTATAATTAATAAAATTAAACACACACAATGTGAACCCCGGATATTTTGTTCATCCTGCCCCCGGTCGGGCATTACTATAGGGCCTTTTATTTCGATGTAGAGGGCCAACTCTCTCGCCGCGCATACTCCAACACCAAGCGCAAAGTCACCATTATGATCATAAGGGATTTCCCGTCTTTCAAGGTGGAGCTCTACCGCCCAACTTGCTTTCCTTGGGGGCTTCAACTACCCCGGGACAGGATTGCTAGGCCAATCCCTCTTCAAGGACACCATCTATTGGCTTTATTACAATCCCTGCCCGTGACCCCCTAGCCTACTAATGTCCGGCTGTGCGCGCAGGGTGGTTCACGGCCCTTGCGCGCACAGGGTCCGAATCTTTCCACATGATAGAATATCACACGATTATAATAATAAAGTAATTTCGATGTTTTACCCCTGGATTCGCATCGCGCTCGCAACCCATGCATCACAATAACTATAAAATTTACTCTCGCCCGTATTCCTGTGTACTCGGGTCTCCACACTCCATCTTGGAGAGTGAGCCCGATAATTATTATTTAATTATTAATTTCTAACATTAAGGGAATTCCTACTTACGGTGTCCAAGTAATCAGAAGATTTATTATTAAATTATATTATTAAGCATGCGTCGCCGGACTCGTGACTCTGTATGCAAGGTGGGGTCTACTCGACCACATGCGACGATGTCCGACGGGACCCGCATGCAGCGTTATGGACACCTACCCTTAATTTCTATAACAACATAATTAACTATCTAAACAGCGTGCAGTGTCACCTGTAAAGTATGCTCGGGCTGATGCTGCTAAGCGCCCTTCGCTCCGTCTCCGACTAGGTACACGTGCTCACTAACTGCCAAACATACCAGCGGCCTATGGGCATTAAGCGCTACTTAAAATATTGTTGGCTTAGGTCCTGATTGGCCGAGTCGAGAATTTATTCGTCATCGGACGCCGGTCTACTGGCATGCAAACCGATGCACCAAAGATCATCGGATGCCGGTCTACTGGCATGTAAATCGATATACCAAAGATAGCATCATCGGACGCTAGTCTATTGGCACGCAAACGGGTGTGCCCAAGGTAGCATCATCGGACGCTGGTCTACTGGCACGCAAACCGAGATACCAAAGGTAGTGTCATTGGACGCCGGTCTATCGGTATGCAAACTGATGCACCAAAGGTAGCGTCATCGGACGCCGGTCTACTGGCACACAAATTGATGTGCCAAATGTAGCGTCATGGTTAGTCGGCGTTGCCGACGCCAAAAGCCACATTAGGGTCCAAATGCACTAATCCGGCCAAACGATCATAACCGCGTCGGTCGGTGGCAAAATCGGCAAAATCCGATCTCGGTTGGGCTTAGGTGTTGGAGGTCGGTCTCGTGCGCAAAAGGCTATGCGAGGTGGTTTGGCCTGCATCGGCATCCACAACCTTGCTACGAGCGTGACACAGGGAGGTCGGGCCCGCTAACCATGAGTGTGGCCCAAAGGGCTTGATCTACATTGTGGGGAGGTCGGGGTTGGTGTTCCAAGCCACAACTTGGCATGATATCGTCGGGGCTACCTACCACCGGTCCACCGGTTGTCAAGCAACCGGCAACGGTCGTGCAAGGAAAGGGTTGCGGTTTAGCTCGGTCAGCACGATGGTGGTTGGGCACGAGATGGCATCGAGCCAAGGGTGATCGGGTGCGCTATTCGTTGCCCGGCCGCCAACGGCGAGGCCATCGACAACCTCGGCCACGAAACCAACCGAGGCAGCGCCTAGCTAGTTAGCCTGGTCGGATGGGGGTTTGGCTTGGCTTGGTCAGCCTTGCCGACTGTACTGCCGTCGGCCACTTGGCCGGCCGTCATGGCAGCAACCATGACAAATGCCACGGGGGTGGGGTCAATAGGGTTCACACGAAAGAAGAAAGTGCCGCCGGCACTAGGTCGGCTTCACCGGCTGCACAGCCACCGACCACATGGCCGATGGCCATGGTCGTGCAGATCACCACGGGGGAGGGGTCTCGACGATCGTACCGTCGCCAGCCACCGGGCTAGCGGCCATGGCCGTGGCACGAGGCGAACGGGGGTGGGTGTGGCCGGTCAACCTACAACACTGTTAAGCCTCCAAATAATGCATTTTATCGCTTGTTTCGGACTGCATTATCGTCACTTTCTTACGTAAAACTTTTCATATACTCGTAAAGTGCATCATTGCCTTTGCACCACTGGATAGTAGACTTTAATACAGACATAACGGTATATTGGATTGCACTCATATGATACATGCATGAAAAATACAGAGCCTGATAGTCCAAATTAATATTTTTTATCGATAGTTGCACCGTAACCTTACACGCGTCATTTCATGTGTACTTTTCAGGGAACTGACCCGGTACTCGACGCAGTCAGAAAGAAGGCATCATGATAGAGCGATGGATAGGCTCACGACAATTCAATGGAGGATGCACAAGATGTTTTGAAGCAGTTTCTGAGGAACAATGGAGCAAAGGCCAAGTACATGATTTGGCGGAGAATTGACTTCATCGGGCGGACGAATTGCATGATGTGAACAAGAGAAGACCCTCGGACATTCTACGGAGCTTAATGGTGACTCGCGAAGATGGCACGGCATTGATCAATTCCATCTGATGCACCTTCGTAGATCCCATCTCTTACATACATCCCTACCTGCCTCTCATGAAATTCCGATCAAAACCGACCCATTGCCACCCCTAATTCCAATTAATCCGATGCAAACAAACCCAAGCCCAACTTCGCATCCGACTCATCCGTGCCACCTAATCCATTGCACCGAGACCCAATCACAGCCCTCCATTGCATCAATCCTCATGCGCCACCCCATCATCGCAGCCGTCCGGATTCCTTTCTCTTTCTAACCGATCACAACCATCCGTCCAAACCCAAATGCATGCAGCCCATCCGATCCTAGAACCAACGCCATGCAGCCCTGCATGTGAACCCAGCCACCCCAGCCCGACTTTCTCTCTCTAAAACCGGAACCAGCAGCGGCCAGCTCTCTCTCCCGATTTCCTCTCAACCGACCAGCCTGGGTTCTCTCTCTAAAACTCAGCCGTCCGATCCCACCTATCCCATGCAAACCTAACCGCCCAGCCCATCCCGTTCCGATCGTCTCTCTCTCTCTCCGGGATCCTCTCTCTAAACTGAATCCCGGACGTCTCTCTCTTTTCTCTCCCGTCTCTATTATTTCTCTCTCTCTCCCGTTTCCGTTTCTCTCTCTAAACAGACCCAGCGGCCCGAGATTACAGCCGACCGCCTCCTAACCACTCTCCTGATTTCTCTCTCTAAAACCGAACACCTCTCTCTCTATCTTTCCTGTTTCTCTCTTTCCTTATCTCTCTACCCGATCATCTCTCTTTCTCCTTGCCTAATCCGCATCCCGTCTCCTACTCTTTCGCTCTCTAACCTATCTCTCGCCCGTCTGCGGTTTTCTCTCAAGACCGAAACCCTCTCTCTCTCTTTCCGATTGGAAAGCATCACGGTCGTTCGGTGTATCAAACTGGACCTCTTCTCTATATAAGGGGGTCCCAACATCATCACAGGGTGATCCGAACTTTTTCCACCATCTAAGCCCGAACCTTCATCACCACCACCCGAACATCATCAGACCATCTTCCATCACCCCCGGACTTTCATCGACCCTACATCGCCTCATCATCTTCACCACCATTCCGACCGAGCATCTACGAGCCACGCTTGCCGAAGTCACGCCGCACTCCATCATCCTTGCCGTGGAAGACAATCATCGCACGACACTGTCATCATCGTCGCACGTCGTCATCATCGCCGGAAGCTGTCGTCCACGAGCGCCATCCTTCATATTTTTTCATTAATGGAGCTTGCGCGCACTTATGCTTTTCTGTTGAATTTTATAAACATGCACGGCTAAACCCCTAGCTAAGGCTATGGGGGATGCCTAGTAGTTATTATGTGTTTCTTTGATCAGTAATAATGTCTTAATTGTCTTATGATTGAATCCTATATGAATGACACTATTCTAAGATGTATGGCATCTAGCTTGCAAATTTGTTTGATTTCGTATCGACTCCGGGCATACGTAATGCTTGCGAATCCCTGTGGCTTGATGACACAAGCTTCACGAGTCTCTCGTCATATGCTTTTTAATCTATTTTAGTATGATAGATGCATATCTTTAGAAATCGATGCATGTGTACAAGTCCTTTTGATTGCACATCGACTCCGGGCATGTGCAATGCTTAAAGACCTCTGTAGCATGCGTCCGAACTTAATTTTCATGCTATCATCATATATAGTTACTGATCAAAAGAATACATAAGATACTACTAGCTTGAACCCGGATGCCTTAGCCTCATCTCCATCGTAACCTTCTTTAATTAATTGCAATATTTAGTTCTAGTTAATTTAGTAACGTAGTTTCATTTTCTCGTGCTCCACTCTCAGTGGAAAACCCTGAATTACATTCACATTCACGCACTGTCATCACACTAGTTCCAATTAGTCCTTCAGTCCCTGTGGAATCGACCTCGGACTCACCGAGATTACTACTTCGCTACACACCCTATACTTGGGGTTAAATTGCACTTTTTAGTCCCTTAATTAGGACTACTTAAAGTTGTAGCAAGTTTTTGGCGCCGTTGCCGGGGATTGCAACGGACAAATAGGAACTTCGCACCCACGTTTTTCTTTTTAGTCTTTGCTTTCTCTTTGCATTCAATATACTAAGCACTTCTTTTCTTTCTTTTCAGGTAAAAAACAAAAAAAAAATCTGAATATTGGAAGAGGAGTCGACCGTTGATTGCGAAGGAGTACTGCGCGCTTGCCTGAATAAAGATCTGCTTATCCCTGGTACACTCGTTCTTTAAATTCTCTATATTTGCTATCTCGCATCAACTTACGCTCTCGTGGGAAAGCTCGGCACATACGTCTCGGTGTAGGCGTATGTGTGTCTAGTCTGTTATCCCCTTCAAACGAAAGCGTTCGTATAGAAGGCTCTAGGTGGTGCATACATTTGCTTGCAAACCCTTGACTTACCTTTTGCCTCTGAATCTTGTGTATGCCCTTGTGGTATCGAGATTATACACAAAGATTAAGTAGAACTGAATCTGAACAAAACTTGTCTAAAAACCATTCTGAAAATATGGCTGATAACGAAAATGATGTAGGAAGTAATCATGGCAACAATGAAGTTCAAAATAATCCAGTAATCCGATCTCTTCGAGATTACTTAATACCGGCTAGATCTAGTACACCATCGTGCATCGTGTTGCCTGCAACTGATGTAAATCAATTTGAACTAAAACCTGGTGTAATCCAATTGCTCCCTCGATTCCATGGCCTTGAATCTGAAGATCCATATCTTCACCTAAAAGAATTTGATGATATATGTGCCACCTTGGTATTTCGAAACGTCTCTGAAGATGCAATTAGATTACGCCTCTTTCCCTTTTCTTTGAAAGAAAAGGCAAAATCTTGGCTCCATGCTTTAAGATCACAATCTATAGCAACTTGGGCCGAGATGAGTCGAGAGTTCTTAAAGAAATTTTTTCCCACGCACAAAACCAATGCACTACGTAGGCACATCATGAGTTACTCCCAAAAGGAGGGTGAATCATTCTATCAGTGTTGGGAGAGATACAAGGATATGCTCCTTAAATGTCCTCACCATGGTTTTGAGATGTGGAGGACTGTCAGTTTTTTCTATGATGGTCTAACACCCCATATGCGTCAATTAGTTGAAACCATGTGTAATGGGGAGTTTATGGCCAAGAACCCTGATGAGGTATGGGACTTCTGTGAGTCCCTAGCCAAAAATGCCCAACAATGGGAATTATCAGAGAAAACTGAAAAATCCACTCCTACTAAGGGAGGGATTTATCAACTAAGAGATGAAGCTGATTTGAATGCTAAAATGGCAAATCTTACTAGGAAAGTAGAAGCAATTGAGCTTGTCAAAAGACCTAGCTCTTCTAACCCAATGGCTAGCACGGTATGTGCATTATGTGAGAGCCCTTCTCACACAGCTCAAGAATGTCCATCCATACCTGCTTTCCAAGAATTAATGGTTGAACAATCGAACTCAGTCAATACTTATCAAAGACCCTTTAGTTCCCCATATTCCAATACCTATAATCCTAATTGGAGGAACCATCCAAACTTTAGCTGGAGACATGGACCCTCTGCTAATGAATCTCAAGGGAATTCTTCTCAAACTCCTTATGTGCCACCACATAAGAAAACCCTTGAAGAGACATTGCAGCAATTCATGGAAGGTCAATTCCAGATTAATCAAAATACAAAACAAACCTTGCAAGAGCTTAAAACATCGGTCGATAGAATTGAATCACAACTTAATGTTAGGGAAAAAGGAACTTTTCCAGCCCAACCGTTTACCAATCCTAAAAGCCAACACGAAGTAGGATCCTCTAGTATGTCAAAGCCTATGTCAAATCCTTCAAACTCCCGAGCTGAGCATGCTAAATCTATCACCACCCTTAGAAGTGGAAAAATCATTGATAAAGAGATTCCACCAAAGGTTGACAGACCTGTGGAAAATCCTAATGATAAGGGTGAAAAAGAAACTAGCAATGCGGAACCTGAAGAAGAGTCATTGCCTGAATATAAACCAGTTGCCCCATTCCCTCACAGATTGCTTGCAACTAAAAAGGGAGCAACTAACCAAGAAATCTTAGACATCTTCAAACAAGTAAAGATCAATATCCCCTTGCTAGATGCAATTAAGCAAATTCCATCTTATGCGAAATTTCTCAAAGACCTTTGCACTATAAAGCGAAATCTTTATGTACAAAAGAAGGCTTTTCTGACAGAACAGGTTAGTGCCATCTTAAAGCACAACACCCCACCCAAGTACAAAGATCCTGGTTGTCCTACAATATCTTGCATTATAGGAAACTCCCGGATCGAGCAAGCTTTACTTGACTTAGGGGCTAGTGTCAATTTACTGCCCTATTCGGTATACGAGCAGTTGGACCTTGGTGAACTAAAACCTACCAAGGTCACTCTTCAACTTGCTGATCGATCTGTTCGAATACCGAGAGGGATCGTTGAAGATGTTCTTGTCCAAGTTGATAAAGTCTACTTTCCAGTAGATTTTATCGTTTTGGACACTCAACCTGCACGAATAGTACAACTGCAATTCCAGTCATTCTTGGCCGCCCATTCTTGGCAACTTCCAATGCTTTGATCAATTGTCGGAATGGGATGATGAAGCTCTCTTTTGGGAATATGACCATAGATTTTAATATCTTTAATATTTGCAAACAACCTGGAGAGGAAAATGAAGATGGTGAAGTTCAGGAGATAAATTTGATTGACACAATCACGGAGGATACAATTATCCCTTCCCTTTCTTCTGATCCTTTAGAGGCCTGTCTAGCTCACTTCGCTGGAATAGATGAGAATGAGATATTTGAAGAAGTCAATGCCTTATTAGATTCAACTGCATTGCTGGATACAGAAAAATGGAAGGCACATTTTGAAGAGTTGCCCCCAAGCAATAATACTCCTCTTCCATCTATTATCCAAGCACCCAAACTTGAGTTGAAGCCCCTACCTTCTGAACTCAAGTATGCTTATCTAGGTAAAGAAAATACATTCCCTGTGATCATCTCGTCTGAACTCGATCAGGATCAGGAATGCAAACTTTTGGATGTGTTAAAAGAGCATAGGAGTGCAATAGGTTGGACCATCGCTGATATTAAAGGAATTAGCCCCTCAATTTGCACCCATAGGATCCACTTAGAAGATAATGCAAAAACATCTCGTGAGCCACAAAGAAGGCTGAACCCTAACATGAAGGATGTGGTTCGCGCAGAAGTTTTAAAATTGCTCGATGTGGGTATCATATACCCTATTTCTGATAGTAGATGGGTCAGTCCAACCCAAGTTGTCCCTAAGAAATCTGGGGTTACTGTAATCAAGAATTCAGAAAATGAATTAGTTCCAACTAGAGTTACCACGGGTTGGAGAGTCTGTATTGATTATAGAAAACTAAATTCTGTCACTAGGAAGGACCATTTCCCTTTACCCTTTGTGGATCAAATTCTGGAAAGATTAGCAGGGCATCAATTCTACTGCTTCTTAGATGGCTATTCTGGCTATAATCAAATAGAAATCGATCCCGAAGATCAGGAGAAAACGACTTTCACATGTCCTTTTGGTACCTTTGCTTACAAGCGAATGCCATTCGGACTCTGCAATGCTCCTGCAACCTTCCAAAGATGCATGCTTAGTATTTTCTTTGATATGGTTGAAAATTTTTTGGAGGTCTTTATGGACGATTTCTCTGTGTTTGGTTCCTCGTTTGATGACTGTTTACATCATTTGGAGTTAGTCCTTATTCGTTGTCGGGAGAAAAGTTTAATTTTGAACTGGGAGAAGTGCCACTTTATGGTCACCAAAGGAATTGTTCTTGGACATATTATTTCATCCAAAGGAATCGAAGTTGATAAGGCTAAAATCGATTTAATTGCAAATTTGTCTACCCCAAAGACAGTTAGAGATATACGTTCTTTCCTAGGTCATGCGGGATTTTATAGAAGATTCATTAAGGACTTTAGTATCATATCTAGACCTTTATGCAACCTTCTACAGAAGGAAAATACCTTTGAGTGGTCAGATGATTGTCAGCAAGCATTTGACAAGTTGAAAGGCTTGTTAACTTCCGCTCCTATTATGCAACCACCTGATTGGAATCTTCCTTTTGAAATCATGTGTGATGCTAGTGACTATGCTGTCGGGGCAGTTTTAGGGCAGAGAAAGGACAAGAAGCCATATGTTATCCACTATGCTAGTAGGACTCTGAATAGTGCTCAAGTAAATTATTCTACTACGGAGAAGGAACTCTTAGCCGTAATTTTTGCACTAGACAAATTTAGATCCTACTTGATAGGATCCAAGATTGTAATTTTCACTGATCATGCGGCTCTCAAGTACCTTCTTTCGAAAAAGGATACTAAGCCACGATTGCTTCGATGGATTCTCCTACTCCAAGAGTTCTTTTTAGAAATTCGAGATAAAAAAGGAGTAGAGAACGTAGTGGCCGATCACTTATCCCGCCTCATTATCTCCGATTCCATGGATACTTCACCAATCCAAGATACATTCCCTGATGAACAATTATTTGCACTTGTGACTTCACCATGGTTTTCTGATATTGCAAACTTTCTGGTTACGGGTGAAATTCCTAGTTTTTGGACCCAACAGGATAAAAGAAAATTCCTAGCACTCGTTAGAAATTATTTCTGGGATGACCCGTATTTATTTAAATATTGCCCAGATCAAATAATTAGGAGATGTGTGCCTGATAATGAATTTCATAGTATCATCTCCTTCTGTCATTCAGAAGCATGTGGTGGTCACTTCTCGGGAAAGAAAACTTCTGCAAAAATTTTGCAGTGTGGTTTTTACTGGCCTTCTCTCTTTAAAGACACCCATGACTTCTGTAAATCCTGTGAGCGATGTCAAAAGTTGGGAGGGATAACCCGCAAAAATATGATGCCCCTAAACCCAATTCTAATCATAGAAGTTTTTGATTGTTGGGGCATCGACTTCATGGGCCCATTCCCTCCTTCTTTTGGGAATCTTTATATTTTAGTGGCTGTGGATTATGTTTCCAAATGGATTGAGGCAATTCCTTGTAGAACTAATGATCATAGAACTGTCCTAAAATTCTTGAAGGAAAATATCCTATCTAGATTTGGAACACCTCGAGCCATAATAAGTGATGGGGGTTCACATTTTTGTAATAGACCTTTTGAGGCCTTAATGCGAAAGTACGGAATCACCCATAAAATTGCCACCACATATCATCCACAAACGAGTGGGCAAGTCGAGGTATCTAATCGGGCGATCAAGAATATTTTAGAAAAGACGGTTAACCCAGATCGTAAGGATTGGTCTTTACGACTGACCGATGCACTTTGGGCATACCGTACTGCCTATAAATCCCCGATTGGCATGTCTCCTTTTAGACTCGTCTATGGCAAACCTTGTCACTTACCTGTAGAACTGGAACATAAAGCTTATTGGGCCATTAAAAAATTCAACTTTGATCTTGACAAAGCTAGCTCGCTAAGAAAACTCCAAATAGATGAATTAGAAGAAATAAGGAATGAGGCGTATGAGAATAACCGAATTTATAAAGAGAAAATGAAAATCTTTCATGATAAAAATATTTTACGAAAAACTTTTGAACCATCTCAGAAAGTTCTCTTATATAATTCAAGGTTGCATTTATTTCCTGGTAAACTGAAATCTCGATGGACTGGTCCTTTTATTGTGAAAATAGTTTTTCCTTATGGAGCTATAGAAATTGAAGACCCAAATAATGGCAATATCTTTAAAGTTAATGGACAACGCTTGAAACCATTTTTGGAAAACTTTGCTCCAGAGGATGAGTCCACTACTCTGGAAGATCCTGTTTATCAGGATTAATCTCTATACCTGCTAGAGATCTTTTGCTTGTATATTAGTTTTGTTTTCCCTTATTCTATTTTATTTCTAGTAATGTCCTTGGAAAGCAGTAGAAATATGTGCAATCATCTTTTCAGGTAATCTCTAACCCTTCTCCATGTCTTTCTTGCAAAATGATATATCCTTCGTGTTTCTATATTTGAATCTCCATGAAATATCTTTATGTGCATCATTTTTTTTAAACATTGAGGACAATGTCATATTTAGGTTGGGGGGTGGGAATCCTGACGAATTCCAATTTTGTGCATTTTTTATACTTTTCCAAATATCTATTTATTATGTTTATTTATTAATTTTTTTTAAAAAAAAAAAGAAAAAGAAAAAAGGTTCTGTTCTTGCGTATGATTATAAAATTTGTTATTTTTAATTTCTTGTCTATTATTAAAAAAAAACAAAAAATTATTATTTACTTTGGAAGTTTTGGAGTAGAATTTTTATGTACTCTTGCTATGACTATATGGCACTTAGTGACATAGATTATAAAAGGCTTAAGTTCTAGTCGAAAGGTTTTGACGTTGAATTCCTTTTATTTATTCCTTCTTATGGAGTATCAGGTTAATTGTACTTTGAAAACTTCACTACACTTCTGGCTTGCACCTTTGGAGTCTAGGTTCGATAGGTTGTTGTTGATCTGATAATACTTAGAGGCCTGATGAACCACGACTGTCTTGTTCACTTAGTTTGCTCTATGGAGAGATAGGGTGAAAAAAAAAAAAGAAGAGGAAAAAAAAAGAGGCCACTAGTGGATTAGACCAGGTACAGCGAAAAGGGCTACCTATTACAAGGTCTAGGGTCGAGTTATGTAAAAGTCCTAACTTACATGCAACTATATTAGTGAAGCATGGTGTATAGGGTTATGAGAATGATCCTATATACACATAGTGAATCTAATGTAGAAGCAACATGGGGATGGCTACCTGACTTATGAGAGCGTTGGCAGCGTGTCATGGGCACAGAGTGCAGCTACCATGGTGTAAATTAGGAAGGGATACATAATTAGATCATTTAAAAAAGGAGACCTGAGAAAAAAAAAGAAAAAGAAAAAAGAAAAAGAAAAGGGAGATAGTGTGAAAGCCGTCGCTGTAAAAACACGAGTAGGCATGGAATATCACATATAAAGCCCTGGTGGTATTAAAGTGAACATCTACACCTCTCGTAAACCTGGACAGACAGCGGGGCTTTGAATCAGTGTTTAAGGTCGTTCGACTATTTTTGGTGCTTATTAGTATTGATGCATCCTTGAAAACCAAAGCTCTAGTCGTGTTAAGTCCAGATATCACCGAGCACTCGAGTACAGTCAGTTTGATATTTCCTACCGGAGGGTTAATAACCGAAACTCAATCGATGACTCGGTAAACTAGAAATTGGCTAATACTACTCTACAAACTTTGTGCCGTAGAATCTCTAGTCTTGAGTACTTTAAATTATTCATCAAAACTTTTCGAAAAAAAAAAAAAATACTTTTTGGGGATAGAAATCATGCATTATTATCGAAAATCTTTGCATTGAATTCTCGCTTATTTTGCTCGAGGACTAGCAAAAAGCTGGTTAGGGGATGTGTTAAGCCTCCAAATAATGCATTTTATCGCTTGTTTCGGACTGCATTATCGTCACTTTCTTACGTAAAACTTTTCATATACTCGTAAAGTGCATCATTGCCTTTGCACCACTGGATAGTAGACTTTAATACAGACATAACGGTATATTGGATTGCACTCATATGATACATGCATGAAAAATACAGAGCCTGATAGTCCAAATTAATATTTTTTATCGATAGTTGCACCGTAACCTTACACGCGTCATTTCATGTGTACTTTTCAGGGAACTGACCCGGTACTCGACGCAGTCAGAAAGAAGGCATCATGATAGAGCGATGGATAGGCTCACGACAATTCAATGGAGGATGCACAAGATGTTTTGAAGCAGATTCTGAGGAACAATGGAGCAAAGGCCAAGTACATGATTTGGCGGAGAATTGACTTCATCGGGCGGACGAATTGCATGATGTGAACAAGAGAAGACCCTCGGACATTCTACGGAGCTTAATGGTGACTCGCGAAGATGGCACGGCATTGATCAATTCCATCTGATGCACCTTCGTAGATCCCATCTCTTACATACATCCCTACCTGCCTCTCATGAAATTCCGATCAAAACCGACCCATTGCCACCCCTAATTCCAATTAATCCGATGCAAACAAACCCAAGCCCAACTTCGCATCCGACTCGTCCGTGACACCTAATCCATTGCACCGAGACCCAATCACAACCCTCCATTGCATCAATCCTCATGCGCCACCCCATCATCGCAGCCGTCCGGATTCCTTTCTCTTTCTAACCGATCACAACCATCCGTCCAAACCCAAATGCATGCAGCCCATCCGATCCTAGAACCAACGCCATGCAGCCCTGCATGTGAACCCAGCCACCCCAGCCCGACTTTCTCTCTCTAAAACCGGAACCAGCAGCGGCCAGCTCTCTCTCCCGATTTCCTCTCAACCGACCAGCCTGGGTTCTCTCTCTAAAACTCAGCCGTCCGATCCCACCTATCCCATGCAAACCTAACCGCCCAGCCCATCCCGTTCCGATCGTCTCTCTCTCTCTCCGGGATCCTCTCTCTAAACTGAATCCCGGACGTCTCTCTCTTTTCTCTCCCGTCTCTATTATTTCTATCTCTCTCCCGTTTCCGTTTCTCTCTCTAAACAGACCCAGCGGCCCGAGATTACAGCCGACCGCCTCCTAACCACTCTCCTGATTTCTCTCTCTAAAACCGAACACCTCTCTCTCTATCTTTCCCGTTTCTCTCTTTCCTTATCTCTCTACCCGATCATCTCTCTTTCTCCTTGCCTAATCCGCATCCCGTCTCCTACTCTTTCGCTCTCTAACCTATCTCTCGCCCGTCTGCGGTTTTCTCTCAAGACCGAAACCCTCTCTCTCTCTTTCCGATTGGAAAGCATCACGGTCGTTCGGTGTATCAAACTGGACCTCTTCTCTATATAAGGGGGTCCCAACATCATCACAGGGTGATCCGAACTTTTTCCACCATCTAAGCCCGAACCTTCATCACCACCACCCGAACATCATCAGACCATCTTCCATCACCCCCGGACTTTCATCGACCCTACATCGCCTCATCATCTTCACCACCATTCCGACCGAGCATCTACGAGCCACGCTTGCCGAAGTCACGCCGCACTCCATCATCCTTGCCGTGGAAGACAATCATCGCACGACACCGTCATCATCGTTGCACGTCGTCATCATCGCCGGAAGCTGTCGTCCACGAGCGCCATCCTTCATATTTTTTCATTAATGGAGCTTGCACGCACTTATGCTTTTCTGTTGAATTTTATAAACATGCACGGCTAAACCCCTAGCTAAGGCTATGGGGGATGCCTAGTAGTTATTATGTGTTTCTTTGATCAGTAATAATGTCTTAATTGTCTTATGATTGAATCCTATATGAATGAAACTATTCTAAGATGTATGGCATCTAGCTTGCAAATTTGTTTGATTTCGTATCGACTCCGGGCATACGTAATGCTTGCGAATCCCTGTGGCTTGATGACATGAGCTTCACGAGTCTCTCGTCATATGCTTTTTAATCTATTTTAGTATGATAGATGCATATCTTTAGAAATCGATGCATGTGTACAAGTCCTTTTGATTGCACATCGACTCCGGGCATGTGCAATGCTTAAAGACCTCTGTAGCATGCGTCCGAACTTAATTTTCATGCTATCATCATATATAGTTACTGATCAAAAGAATACATAAGATACTACTTGGTTGAACCCGGATGCCTTAGCCTCATCTCCATCGTAACCTTCTTTAATTAATTGCAATATTTAGTTCTAGTTAATTTAGTAACGTAGTTTCATTTTCTCGTGCTCCACTCTCAGTGGAAAACCCTGAATTACATTCACATTCACGCACTGTCATCACACTAGTTCCAATTAGTCCTTCAGTCCCTGTGGAATCGACCTCGGACTCACCGAGATTACTACTTCGCTACACACCCTATACTTGGGGTTAAATTGCACTTTTTAGTCCCTTAATTAGGACTACTTAAAGTTGTAGCAAACACACACACACAAAAGAAAAAAAGAAGGGGGGGAAAAGCAGACCTAGTTTCGGGGTTATCGGCTTCGACCGGCTGCGGCTCCTCCCGGCTCCGGTGCGTCCTCCTCCCTGGTGCCGGTATGCTCCGGCGACGGCTACTCCTTCGACCGACAGCGCTCCGGCTGCCGCGCGCCACACACGCAGCAAGAGGGAGAGGACAGAGAGAGATCGGGTGGGGAAGAGGGGGATCGGATAGGGGGCTGTGGAAGGGGGGGGAGAGGAGCTGAAGGAGGAAAAAGGGGGGAGGGGCATGGGTTTTAAAGGAGGAAAGGGGCGGCGGGTAGGGCGGCAGGGTAGGGGCGGCGGCCGACGGGGTAGGGGCGGCGGGTAGGGTGGCTGTCGCAGGGTAGGGCCGGCGGGTAGGGGCGGCGGTCGGCCGGAATCCAACCGGATTTCACGGGGCGCGGCAGTAGAGGGGGGCGGCAGCCGACGGCTTTGGGGGGAGGGCCGGGGTCGGGGTCGGATCGGGTTTGGGGGAGAGAGGGAGAGAGGATCCGAGAGTGGGGGAGAGATCTGAGAGAAGTGAGAGAGGTCGGGGAGATGGGGAAGAAGAGAGAGAGAGAGAAGAGAGAGACGAAAGGAAGAGAGAGATAGATAGAGAAGAAGAGAGAGAGAGAGAGAGAGAGAGAGGGATGGGGGTCACGGGTTGGGCTGGGGTCGGGTTTGGGTAGAGTTTTAGTTTTAGTTTTTTTTTGTTTAGTTTAGTTTCTTTTTTTTTTCTCTCTCTCTCTCTTTTTTTTTTTAAAAAAACCGTTCGTTACATTCTACCCACCTTAATAGAATTTTCATCCCGAAAATTAAATAACAGTAGTCATCAAACAAAGATGGGTACAGGGATCGCATCGCAGACTCAAGCTCCCAAGTAGCTTCCTCCTCTCTACAGTGCTGCCATTGCACTTTCACCATGGGATGGTCTTCGTACGAAGCACTCGATCTTCGCTAGCTAGAACCCTGATCGGTCGCTCCTCGTAGAACGCATCTGAACTGAGTGCCAGGTCCTGCCAATCCAGCACGTGGGACGGGTCCGGCTCGTACCTCCGAAGATCTCGAAGGGGCCGATGAATCTCGGAACCAACCTCCCTTTCTTCCCAAACCTCGTGATGCCTCGACGAGGGGAAACCTTCAAGAAGACATGATCTCTAACGGTGAACTCGAGCGGGTGTCGACGTACATCAGCATAACTCTTCTGTCGACTCTGCGCTGCTCGAAGTCGCTCTCTGATCAGCTGGATCTTCTCCGTCATTTTCTGTACGAGCTCCGGTCCCAAAAGGCTCCGCTCTCCTACCTCCGCCCAACAAAGAGGTGACAAACATGACCTCCCATACAAGGCCTCATAGGGGGCCATACCGATGCTGGCTTGGTGGCTATTGTTGTAGGCGAACTCCACAAGTGATAGATGTTCCTCCCAACTGCCTCCAAAATCCACCGAACAAGCCCGCAACATATCCTCCAGAATCTGAATCATCCTCTCTGACTGGCCATCTGTCTGAGGGTGGAAGGCTGTTCTAAAACTGAGCTCAGTCCCCAAGGCTGTCTGCAGGTTCTCCCAAAAGTGAGAAACGAACCGAGGATCCTGATCTGAGACGATGGAAACTAGAACTCCGTGCAGTCTAACAATCTCCCTCATGTACAACTTTGTCCTGTCGATGGACGTCATCGTCGTCCGCACGGAAAGAAAGTGCACCGACTTTGTCAGTCTGTCCACGATCACCCAAACTGAGTCATGCCTGTTCCGGGTCAAAGGCAACCCCGAAACAAAGTCCATCGTAATATGCTCTCATTTCCACTCAGCTACTGGGAGTGGCTGCAGCAATCCAGTCGGTCTCTGGTGCTCAGCCTTGACTTGCTGACAAGTCAGACATCTGGACACGAAGGAGGCCACAACCCACTTCATGCCCTTCCACCAAAACTGCCTCCGCAAGTCGTGGTACATCTTGGTGCTGCCGGGGTGCACCTAGAATCTAGATCGATGCGCCTCTGATAGCACCTCCTCTCGAATCTCCTCATCAGTGGGAAGGCATAACCTCTTATGGAACCTCAGACCTCCATCAGCGTCAACTGACCAGTCTGGAATAGACTCCCCACTATCGCACCGTGCCCTTATCTCCTCTAGCTCTGAATCCAACCTCTGTGCTACAATCACCTTATGAAGTAGGCTGGGCTGTACTCGTATGGTGCGCAACATGGTACGAGAAGGCTCCCATCGAACCCACAAATCAAAGCCCTTTATCGTAGCCAAAAAGTCAGGTCGATCTGTTACCAGTCTGGCAAGTTGGCTACGGGACTTCCGGCTCAGGGCATCAGCAACAACATTCGCTTTACCAGGATGGTAAAAGAGCGAATAGTTGAAGTCCTTCAGGACTTCGATCCACCACTTCTGCTGCATGTTCAGATCCTTCTGACTTGCGATGTACCGCAGGCTCTTTTGATCGCAATACATCTCAAACTCCTCACCGTACAGGTAATGCCTCCAAATCTTCAAGGCGAAGACCACCGCTGCCAACTCCAGATCATGGATGGGATAATTCTTCTCGTGAGCCTTCAGCTATCTCGAGGTGTATGCGACTACTCTGCCGTCTTGCATCAGAACTGCCCCAAGCCCCATCAGTGAGGCGTCGGTGAAGACCACATAACCCTTGCCGCTAGCTGGAATCGTCAGCACTGGGGCCAAAGTGAGACGTCGCTTCAACTCTTGGAAGGACTTCTCACAATCTTCCGACCACTCGAACTTAACACCCTTCTAAGTCAGACGGGTGAGAGGTGTAGCCAGACGCGAGAATCCCTCCAGAAAGTGTTGGAAGTAGCCTGCGAGCCCCAAGAAACTCCTGATCTCGAAGACATTCCTTGGCTGCTCCCAGTCCATAATAGCCTCTATCTTCGCTGGATCCACTGAGATACCTTCCTTCGAGACAACGTGTCCGAGGAACTTCACCTCCTGCATCCAGAACTCACACTTACTGAGCTTGTCATACAGTTGGTGATCTCTGAGGGTCTGTAATACCGCGCTCAGGTGCTCCCGATGATCTTCCTCCGTCTTGGAGTAGATGAGGACATCGTCCATAAATACCATCACAAATCTGTCCAGGAACATGCTGAAGATGCGGTTCATCAAATCCATAAATGCTGTAGGAGCGTTCGTCAGACCGAAGCGCATAACTAAGAACTCATAGTGCCCGTATCGTGTCTGAAACACTGTCTTTGGCATATCCTCTGCCCTCACAGCCAGCTGGTGATATCCAGTCCTCAGATCAATCTTCGAGAAGTAACAAGCACCCTTCAGCTGATCAAACAGATCCTCTATCCACGGCAACAGATACTTGTTCTTTATTGTGAGGCTATTCAGCATGCGATAATCAATGCAAAGCCTCTTCGTCCATCCTTCTTATGAGCAAAGAGGACCGGGGCTCCCCAAGGAGATATGCTGGGACGAATGAAGCCTTTGTCAAGCAACTCCTCCAACTGAGTCTTCAGCTCCTTCAGCTCAATAGGAGCCATCCGGTACAGAGCAATCGAGATCGGTGCTGCTCTCGGTACCAGATTTATAGCAAACTCGACCTCCCGAGGTGGAGGTAAGCCTGGGAGCTCATCTGGAAAGATGTCTGGGAACTCACGAACCATCGGCGGGAGTACTACTGGGTTTCCATCTCGATCCCTGCTCAGTAGCTACGCCAGTAAGCTGAGGGAGATCTACTGCAGCGGTACCGGGCACAGAACCTTCTGCTTGTCTCCCATAAAGTAGAAGGCCTCACTCCCCGGAGGTGAGAAGGTGACCTTCCTCGAGAAGCAGTCGAGGGTGACATGGTAAGCTGACATCCAGTCCATCCCGAGCAACACGTCCACTCCTCCCAAGTCTAAGATGATCAGGTCAGCCGAGAGCTCTCTATCTCCAACAAGAATGATGCAGTCCCGGCAGACTCGGTCCACATCGGTACTCACCCCAAGCGGTGAAAATACCGACAGAGTGTGACCCAACGGGACCGACTCCAGTCCAAAAGTTTTGACAAAACTAGGGACAATATAGGAGTACGTGGATCCACTATCGAAAAGAACATGGGCCTGGGTCGAGAAGACGGAGAGGGTGCCTAACAATAACGGAAGAATGTAAGAAACTAAGCTAGCTAATGACCAGTACTAGTTCTAATAAGTCTCAAAGGAATCAAAGACAGTAAAGCAGCTATGACTAAGAATTGAACTACTAAGTTCAGGGTTACCTTCGATCGCTCCCCCAGAAGCCTCTGGGTCTTGACCGACAAATAAGTATGCCCTGCCCTGGGTCTGATTGCCTCCTCCGCCCTGACAGGGGAATGGCCTCTACTGCTGTGGATGGGGAGGACGCTGCTGCTAACCTCTCTGCGGGGGTCTCTGCTGCTACACAGGTAGTGTCGGCAGTGCAGGCCTGAGAGGTGGAGCTGGTAAAAGTGGCTGCCGACGGAGCTGTGGGTAGCTCCACTTTAGATACTCAAGCGAGCCGCACTGGAAATAGCCACGCCTCTGGGGTCTAGGAACTAGAGGACCATGGAAATGCTGAGGCTGGCGAGGCGAGGGTCGAGCCTCCGTGGGTCTGAACTTCTTCTGAGCCGGTGGGCCATTGCGACTGCTGTTACCCCGCTTCTCCAAGATAGCACGGGACTCCTTCAACTCCTGCTCCAGCGCCAGGGACCGGCTGACCAACTCCTTATAGGATTGCCCCAGGAAGGCAGCAACCCTACCTCTGATCGCCAGGTTCAAGCCATGCTCAAAGCGCATAGCCCTCCTGCCATCGGTCGCCACCTGGTGCGGCGCATACCTCGCAAGCTTCGAGAATTTGGCCTCATACTGCGACACAGTACGAGACCCCTGGTAAAGCGCCAGAAACTCCATCTCCATCCGGTTCTGCACAGTAACCGGAAAGAACTTCTTCCGAAAGATTTCCTCAAACTCTGTCCAAGTGACCGCTCCTCGATCGGCTGCTCGGGTGCGCTAAACCGTCTGCCACCAGAAGTCTGCCTCAGCCTCGAATAGGTATGAGGTGAAGGTGACTCTCTTGTCGCCGGTGATGCCCAACGCGTTCCGTATCTTCTCCATCTACTGGAACCATCGATCGGCCTCCAAGGGGTCTGGCTCACCCCTGAAGCTCGGTGGTCCCATCGCCTTAAAGTCCTTCAGTAATTTCCCCTGCCGCTCATCCTCGGCCTGCTGATGAGCTTGGGCCTGGGCAAGGGCAGTCTGAGCTAGCTCGGCCTGCTGCTGAGCAGCTGTCTGCTGTTGGGCAACATCAGCCTACTGCTGCTGGACCATGGCGGCCATCCCCTGGAGCATCTCCATCATCATCGTTGTGCTGTCTGCCCAGCGGATGACCCTGCTCCGTTGTTAGCATCATTACCACTTCTGGTACCCGCCATGTGAAAAGAGAAGGGATTAGTCTAACGCTAACCTCCTAATAAGACCCTAGACCTAACTAGAGACTACCCCTAGAAACATATCCCTAGGCTCTGATACCAGCTGTCACACCCCAGAAATCTGAACCTGACTCCTGGGGTGTGAATTGAGAAAAACCAAGGATTTTAGGGTTTGGTCAACTGTTTATTCCAATTAGGGTTTCTCATCAGGCTTCTACACTCTCAAGAATATTTTAAAACTTACTTTTTTTACGAAAAGATTTTTTTATTTTGAAAGAAAATATAGAAATACAGTTTCATCGACAGGGAGATGATCACGCTCGACCCTCAACAGGGTAATCCTCTCAGAATGTGCGGCCTGCTGGTGTCCCACATGCTGACAGAATTCCCTCTTAAGGGAGCACGAGGCTCAAGCCTCTGACGGCGAGCCGAGTAGCCTCGCCCACTCTCTACCACTTGGGCACTAGTTCATATATCCTATCTAATGGGCTAGTCAATTAGGTCACCTTAAGATTTATATTTTATTGTGGGCTATCCTAGGCTTGGGGCCTTGAGGAGAGGCCTACCCAAAGAGAACACAGCTGTATCATTGCCACTAATAGCATACATTAAGCCAAATAAAGTACGATTACACTACCAGAAGGAAAATTACTACTACATGACATGCGGTAATCTAAGACTCTATCGCCGTCCTAACTCCACCGCTGGCCTCGTGCTGTAGCTACCCCTGAGTCTCCGAACCTGCAGAAGAGCCTACTCGTGGGAATGAGTAGCCCCCAAAATGAATTGGAAGATTAGCCAAATAAATGGCTAGTGACAAGCTAACTGCCTAGGTACTTAATGACGCCCGCATTTTATAAACAGTTTACTGATTATCCTAATTGTCCAACTACGTTCTTAATCACGCCCTAAGTATCCATGCATTTTCTATATTCTCATGCAATTCCTAGTGTCACTAGATTATCGAGAGTACCATTTTATAATTAATAAAATTAAACACACATAATGTGAACCCCGGATATTTTGTTCATCTTGCCCCCGGTCGGGCATTACTATAGGGCCTTTTATTTTGATGTAGAGGGCCAACTCTCTCGCCGCGCATACTCCAACACCATGCGCAAAGTCACCCATATGATCATAAGGGGTTTTCCGTCTTTCACGGTGGAGCTCTACCGCCCAATTTGCTTTCCTTGGGGGCTTTAACTACCCCGGGACAGGATTGCTAGGCCAATCCCTCTTCGAGGGCACTACCTATTGGCTTTACCACAATCCCTGCCCGTGACCCCCTAGCCTACTAATCTTCGGTTGTGCGCGCAGGGTAGTTCACGACCCTTGCGTGCACGGGGTCCGAATCTTTCCACAGGATAGAATATCACATGATTATAATAATAAAGTGATTTCGATGTTTTATTCCTAGATTCGCACCGCGCTCGCAACCCAAGCATCACAATAACTATAAAATTTACTCTCGCCCGTATTCCCGTGTGCCCGGGTCTCCACACTCCATCCAAGAGAGTGAGCCCGATAATTATTATTTTATCATTAATTTCTAACATTAAGGGAATTCCTACTTACGGTGTCCAAGTAATCAGAAGATTTATTATTAAATTATATTATTAAGCATGCGTCGCCAGACTTGCAACTCCGCATGCAAGGTGGGGTCCACTCGACCACATGCGACGATGTCCGACGGGACCCGCATGCAGCGTTATGGACACCTACCCTTAATTTCTATAACAGCATAATTAACTATCTAAACAGTGTGCAGTGTCACCAGGAAAGTGTGCTCGGGCATATGCTGCTAAGCGCCCTCCGCTCCGTCTCTGACTCGGTCCACGTGCCCACTAACTGCCAAACATACTAGCGGCCTATGGTCATTAAGTGCTACTTAAAATATTGTTGGCTTAGGCCCTGATTGGTCGAGTCGAGAATTTATGTGTCATCGGACGCTGGCCTACTGGCATGTAAACCGATGCACCAAAGGTAGCATCATCGGACGCCAGTCTACTGGCACACAAATCGATGTGCCAAAGATAGCGTCATCGGACGCCGGTCTATTGGCACGCAAACTGGTGTGCCCAAGGTAGCGTCATCGGACGCTGGTCAACTGGCACGCAAACTGAGATACCAAAGGTAGTGTCATCGAACACCGATCTACCGGCACGCAAATCGATGCACAAAGATAGCATCATTGGACACCGGTCTACTGGCACGCAAATCGATGTGCCAAAGGTAGCGTCATGGTTAGTCGGTGTTGCCGATGGTAAAAGCCACATTAGGATCCAAATGCACTAATCTGGCCAAACGGTCATAACCGCGTCGGTCGGTGGCAAAATCGGCAAAAGCCGATCTCGGTTGGGCTTAGGTGTTGGAGGTTGGTCTCGTGCGCAAAAGGCTATGCGAGGTGGTTTGGCTCGCATCGGCATCCACAACCTTGCTACGAGTGTGACCAGGGGAGGTCGGGCCCGCAAACCATGAGTGTGGCCCAAAGGGCTTGATCTACATTGTGGGGAGGTCGGGGTTGGTGTGCCAAGCCACAACTTGGCGTGATATCGGCGGGGCTACCTACCGCCGGTCCACCGGTTGTCAAGCAACCGGCAACGGTCGTGCAAGGAAAGGATTGCGGTTTAGCTCGGTCGGCGCGATAGTGGTTGGGCGCGAGATGGCATCGAGCCAAGGGTAATCGGGTGCGCTATCAGTTGCCCGGCCACCAACGGTGAGGGCATCGACAACCTCGGCCAGGAAACCAACCGGGGCAGCGCCTAGCTAGTTGGGCCGGTCTGATAGGGGTTTGGCTTGGCTTGGTCGGCCTTGCCGACTGTACTGTCGTCGGCCACTTGGCCGGCCGTCTTGGCTGCAACCATGGCAAATGTCACGGGGGTGGGGTCAATAGGGTTCACATGAAAGAAGAAAGTGTCGCCGGCACCGGGTCGGGTTCACCG
The DNA here is from genome assembly GCA_947650365.1 of Chamaelirium japonicum. Classification (NCBI taxonomy): domain Eukaryota; kingdom Viridiplantae; phylum Streptophyta; class Magnoliopsida; order Liliales; family Melanthiaceae; genus Chamaelirium; species Chamaelirium japonicum. Next base: position 25,992,670 of record OX393555.1, read on the forward strand.
GCTGTACAGCCACCGACCACATGGCCGATGGCCATGGTCGCGCAGATCACCACGGGGGAGGGGTCTTGGTGATCGCACCGTCGCCGGCAACCGGGCCGGCGGCCATGGCCGTGGCACGAGGCGAACGGGGGTGGGTGTGGCCGGTTAACCCACAACACACACACATACAAAAGAAAAAAAGAAGGGGGAAATAGCCGACCTAGTGCCGGGGTCGTCGGCTTCGACCGGCTGTGGCTCGTCCCGACTCCGGTGCGTCCTCCTCCCCGACGCTGGTATGCTCCGGCGACGGCTCCTCCTCCGGCCGGCAGTGCTCCGGCTGCCGCGCGCCACACACAGAGTAAGAGGGAAAGGAGAGAGAGAGAGAGATCGGGTGGGGAAGAGGGGGATCAAATAGGGGGCTGTGGAAGGGGGGAGAGGGGCTGAAGGAGAAAAAAGGGGGGAGGGGCAGGGGTTTTAAAGGAGGAAAGGGGCGGCGGGTAGGGGCGGCGGCCGACGGGGTAGGGGCGGCGGGTAGGGTGGCTGTCGTAGGGTAGGGCTGGCGGGTAGGGGGCGGCGGTCGGCGGGAATCCGGCCGGATTTCACGGGGCACGGTAGTAGAGGGGGGCGGCTGCCGGCGGCTTTGGGGGGAAGGTCGGGGTTGGGGTCGAATCGGGTTTGGGGGAGAGAGGGAGAGAGGATCCTAGAGAGGGGGAGAGATCTGAGAGAAGTGAGAGAGGTCGGGGAGATAGGGAAGAAGAGAGAGAGAGAAGAAAGGAAGAGAGAGATAGAGAGAGAAGATAAGAGAGAGGGAGAGGGATGGGGGTCACGGGTTGGGCTGGGGTTAGGTTTGGGTAGAGTTTTAGTTTTTTTTTTTCTTTCACTCTCTTTTTTTTAAAAAAATCGGTCGTTACAACTTGGCTTGCGCCTGGAGGGGCAAGGGGCACATCACCTTGATCTCTCCCCCCTTTCTCTTCGCCCCCTTCTTTCACCTCCTCCTCGCTATCTTCCTCTTCATCCCCTCCCTCCTCCTCCTCTTCTTTTTCTTCTTCCTCCTTGTCCTCTTCATCTTTCTCCTCTTTATCTCCATCTTCCTTCCCTTCCTCCTCCTCTCCTTCTTCTTTCTCTTCCACCTCCTCCTTTTCCTCTTCCTTCTTTTCTTCCTCCTTCATCACCCTCCTTTCTTGACTTGGTCGTGCCGGGTAACAACCAGTTTCTCTTCACCTAGCCCCGAGCGCCTCCTCTTACCATACACCTTTTTCTTGGCCCTGACGTATCGGACCACCCCACCTGTCTCTGGATCCTCCTCATAGTCCGAGTATAGAGTGTCATCCTTGTACTTCACCGGCAGCCTATGCATCAGGTTGGCGTTACCGTGGCGGACCAGGCAGTTCGCGAACTGCTTCCATGACCTGGTCCCGTAGGTCAGCTCCAAAAATAGATTATCGATCAATCTGACCTGCTCGGATGACCAACATAGATCGCCTCCCGGCCCATACCGCTCGACCTCCTTATGGACTTGGTTGTGAGGAGTCTCCGGTACTGAAAGGGGAGTCCATGCTCCCGAGATGGAGATCGGCCAATCGGTGGATAACTTGTCGGAGGGGACTGTGTCGATGATGGGGCGAAGGGCAGAGACGCCATGCAAATTGAAGAGGGGGATGTCCTTCCTTGAAACCCACTGATAGTGGTAGAAGAAGTGCTCGATCCTGGCCTACTTGCTGTCAAGAATGCTGGAGTAACATGCCCTCAGCTAATTGTCCTGGTAGTCTGTCTCCGCCCTATAGAAGGCGTAGATCATCCTCCACTCATTTCTTGTCAACTGTCCGGGGCAGAGTCTAGACGTATTCAGCAATCTGGTTACAAAGGGAAGTAGAGGCAGACACAGCCTGCAGTTGAGCTGCCCGATCATCACGATTTTGCCCATGATCTTCTCCTTGCTGGCCACCTCGATGTAGACCGATCGCTTATCGATCCCGAAGGCCGCCTGTACCCCGGCGAGCGCTGGGCGAATGACACATTCAGTAAAGAACCCCAACATCTTCTCCCACTTCTCCCTCTTAGCATCAGTGGGCTTCCGGCAGATCCCGTATTCAAAGAAATAGGCTCCTCAGACAAAGGCTTCAGCGGCCTCAGAACGAAGTCAGACTTGGGGATATGCTCCGGCTTAGTGGGAGTAGAGGCGAACCTGACACCTACGTGCCTCTTGCCAAGAACGCCGAGGCTACCCTTCGCCTTGCCCTTCCCTACGATCTTAGGCGACGAAGGCTCAGCAATAGCTTTCCCCTTCTTCGCCGCATCGCGCTGAGAAGGTATCACCTTCGGAGGAACGATGTTCTTGGTACAGCTTGCAGAGGCCATCACAACCGAACAGAAGAGCAGAAAGCAAGAGCAAAAAGCAAGAGCTGAGAGTAAAAGCAGAGAAGTCTAGAAAAAATCTAACAACGTTGGGAAAAATTAACTCCGGGACTGGATTTATATGCCTCGAAAAACTTGGCGGGAAAATCTATGTGACATGTGCTACCACCAAACTGGTGGATGACGAAGCGACAGACCAGACGAAGCGATAAGCAAGACGAAACGACAGAAAAAACGAAATGTCAACTCCATCTCGCTCGATCGACAGGCAGACGATTGGGTGAAATTTTAAAGTATCGTCGAAAAGACTTAATCCAACCGACAGGCAGACGATCAGGTGATTTTCCAAAGGATTGGGCAAAAAACAAAGTTTTTTACCCGATCACCTCAAGTTCCACCGGTTGAAATCATCCGATCGGTCAAACTTATTCGATTGGACAAATTTGACCGATCGACCAAAAAGACTTCACCAAATCGACATGCAGACGATTGGGTGATTTTTCAAAGTATCGGGCGTAGTTTTTTACCAGATCGCCTCAAGTTCCACCGGTTGAAAACATATGATCGGTCAAACTTATCCGATTCGATAAATTTGACTGATCGGCCAAAAAGACTTCACCCAATCGACAGGCAGACGATCGGGTGATTTTCCAAAGGATCGGACAAAAAATATAGTTTTTTACTCGATCGCCTCAAGTTCCATCGGTTGAAAACATCCGATCAATCAAACTTATCCGATCAGACAAATTTAACTGATCGGCCAAAAAGACTTCACCCAATCGACAGGCAGACGATTGGGTGACTTTCCAAAGGACCGGGCAAAAAACGTAGTTTTTTACCCGATCGTCTCAAGTTCCACCGGTTGAAAACGTCTGATCGGTCAAACTTATCCGATTGGACAAATTTGACCGATCGGCCAAAAAGACTTCACCCAATCGACATGCGTTTGATCGGGTAATTTTCCAAAGAATCGAACAAAAAATATAGTTTTTTACCCGATCGCCTCAAGTTCCACCGGTTGAAAACATCTGATCGATCAAACTTATCCGATCGGACAAATTTGACCGATCGGCCAAAAAGACTACTCAATCGACAGGCAGACGATCGGGTGATTTTCCAAAGAATCGGGCATAAAACATAGTTTTTTATCCGATCTCCTCAAGTTCCACCGGTTAAAAACATCCAATCGCACAAACTTATCCGATCGGCCAAAAAGATTTCACCCAATCGACACGCAGACGATCGAGAGATTTTCCAAATAATCAGGTGAAAAACCTAGTTTTTTACCTAATCGCCCAAAGTCCAACCGGTTCCGATCAGTCAAAATTATCCGATCGGCTAGAAAGACTTCACCCGATCGATAGTCAAACGATCGGGTGAATTTCCAAAGGATTGGACAAAAAACCTGATTGTTTGCCCGATCACCCGAAGTCCAACCAGTTGAAATCATCCGATCAGACAATTTTGACCGATCGGTCAACTTTGATCGATTGATCGAAGAATTCACCCCAATCGATAGGCATACGATCGAGTGAATTTCCAAAGGATCAGACAAAAAACTTGGTTTTTTGCCCGATCGCCCGAAGTCCAATCGATTGAAAATATCCGATCGGTCAAAATTTTATCCGATCGGACAAATTTGACCGATCGGCTAGAAAGACTTCACCTGATCGACAGGCAGACGATCGGGTGAATTTCCAAAGGATCAGGCAAGAAATCTGGTTTTTTGCCCGATCGCCCAAAGTCCAACAGGTTGAAATCATCCGATCGGAAAATTTTGACCGATCGATCGAAGAATTCAGCATGATCGATAGGCAGATTATTGGGTTAATTTCCAAAGGCTGCCCGAAGTCCAGCCGGTTGAAAGCACCCGATCGGACAGTTTTGACCGATCGGCCAATCTTGACCGATCGGTGGCTAAAGTACTGTCAGCCAGCAACGTTCGATGAGACCTCGACGACACCAGCTCTTGGTAGGGGGGTTTTGGATTTTGCACCAGGATTCCAAGTCAGTCGGATCAGCCTCCAGCTAATTTGGAGGGGGTAACTGTGGGTGCAAAATTTGGCCAACGCCCCGCAACGGGACCTACCAACCCTGTCTAGGGGGTCCACAGAGATGACAATGAGACCCACCAGACCTGCCTAGGGGGTCTACAGAGACGACAACAGGACCCATCAACCCTGCCTAGGGGGTCCACAGAGACGACAACGAGACCCACCAGCCCTGCCTGGGGGGTCCACAGAGACGACAACGGAACTCACCAGGCCCTACCTAGATCCCGACGACAGCTGTAGAAAACTGCCCTTTACCTCAGTTCCTGTTCAAAAAACTTTATAAATAGCAGACCCGACAAGTGTAATGGACCGAATATCTGATTACTAAGCTGGTCTTTCTAAAAATTCGAACCGCCGAGATCACTTCATTCAAGTGTAATGGACCGAATATCTGATTACTGAACTGAACAGATCTTCTTTTCAAAGAAAAACCAGTGACACTCAGCCTGTCGAGATCACTTCAGTTCAAGTGTTAGTAAATTCAGGTTGCTCTTTATAGCACGGAGACGTAGGCTTCGGCTGAACTTCGAGATCATATCTCGTGTCAACAATCTTTCGACTATTCAGAAGTTCAACTCAAAGACATCAATATCCGAACCTACAAACTAGACAAACGTTTGATTGGACTTTCAACTTGACTCGATTGACTGATTGGGTGGAGACTTCGAGTCGGCACGGAGATCATCCCCCACAACACCGCTCCGCCTCGATCAGCCTCTCCACATCGAAACCCGTAGCCTCGAAAGCCTAGCCTGGCGTCGATCCGCCCCTTCCTGTCGTAGATCGAAGCCAAGATTTGCCTATCCCAGTGGAGATCTGAGCCAAGGCCCTGCTGCGCCTCCGCCGCTTCCTGACCGCTCCGCCCTCCTGGATGGGTCTGTTCCTGTCCCGGTGAAGATCCGATCCCTAACACCGCTCCACCTCGATCTGCCTCTCCCTGTCGAAACTCGGAGCCTCAAAATCCCAGCCCGGAGTCGATCTGCCCCTCTCTGTCGCAAATCGAAGCCAAGATCTATCTATCCCGGCGGAGATCTGAGCCAAGGCACTACTCCGCCTCCGCCACTCCCTGACCGCTCCGCCCTCCAACCAAGTATGCTTGAATTCCTCAATGCACTTCATTGCAAGAAAGTCTTCCCTAGACTTGGTCCATATATTCCTATAGATTTTGGGAACAATCATCCATTATTTAACCATAGATTACTAGGTCAAACCCTTTTATTTTGGCCTTAACCCAAAACAAGATCTGATTTTGGGTATCAAGCTTAAAACGAATTGATGGCCCACTTGGTCCTTAGAAATGTGAGTAAGGGGCTTTGCATATGGTGACCTTGTCAAACTGGATCCATGCACACACAGAGAAGAGGCCACCTCCATCCCACAACCACTATATATATGGCTACTAAGGCACAAGTTCATTGGATTGCTCAAGATGGAGAGGCTAACCCATATGATCATTCTCTTCCTTCTCTTGCTCCTTTTCGCGGCAGCGACGGTGCAGAAGGGTGGCGGAGAAGCGACGGCTTCGGCATATATCAGTGTGGTCCTTGACTTGGGCGCATCGGTGGGGAAGATGGAGTGGACGAGCATCTCGATGGGAATCGATGACTTCTTCGCCTCCCACCGGGGATACACCATCCGGCTGGTCCTGCACACTATGGATTCCAACAAATTGAAAGCTGCCCTAATACTTGCCATTGATCCTATAACACTCTCTCTCTCTCTCTCTCTCTCTCTCTCTCTCTCTCTCTCTCTCTCTCTCTCTCTCTCTCTCTCTCTCTCTCTCTCTCTCTCTCTCTCTCTCTCTCTCTCTCTCTCTCACACACACACACACACACACACACACACACAAATTTAATGGAAATGCTAGTATGTATGGTTAATTAAATGAATGTGTGTGTGTGTGTGTGTGTGTGTGAGAGAGAGAGAGAGAGAGAGAGAGAGAGAGAGAGAGAGATATGCTAATAAGTTGAGAGTGATCATTTGAGTAGTTGGAGAATTATCTTTTTAAGTTTGAATGATTGAAAGTTATCTAAAGAAACTCTATAAAAGAGTATGTATCCCAGCATGAACATATGCAAGAAGAAAAAAATTGTTAATTCAGTCATATTCCTTTCTCTTTCAATCTTACCTTTATCTTATTTATTTTTTCCATCATGAGAGAGGTATAGTTGTGATAGGATCAATAGCATCCACTGGACTCCTCGTTCTGCTAACTCGGCGTTTCACTGGTTAGCTCTGGAGGCTCGGTTAACTGGTATGGGAGGGTACTGGGAATATAATTTTCAGTCTAGACTTCAGGCTTTAGTCTATGAAGACTTGAAGGCCATGTAGTCATGACCCCGTCTGGTTTATCAATAAAAAAGGATCAATGGCAAGCAGTAAAAAACCTACAAAGGCAGCTTGAGTTCGCTAGGTCATGGTTGGAATCCCTGGTGTGGAGAACTAGCCTGGTGGTGTAGCTCCAGTGGGAGGCGTAGCAGTCATCGATCGCCATCGATATCCTTGTCTTCCCCATCCTCCCCACCAATGTACATAATTCGATGACTACCCCGACATGAGGGGGTTATCAGTCACAAAAAGGTCTGAAACTAGTACCTATCAGTATCAGTCGAGATTTCAGTGTATGGCGTTAAGAAGAATGTAGAAATGTGCCATGTGTCTATAAATATACATGGGGATCACCATTTGTTGTCAGCAACCATGTTAAGTGCAGTGTATTGAGTTTAGGTTCTCTTCCTCCAATCCAAATTTTATATATTTCTCTGCGATAGCTGTTATATTTTATGAGTGACAGATTGTGTTGCGAGTATCCATTTTTATACGAAGCAAGAAAAATCCTACAAAATCAAGGGCAAGAAGAAGCACCAAATTCAAGCGGGAAGAAAAGGAAGATCATCTCACAAAAGAGTACCTTCAAAAGAGCATGCACCCACAAAATATGTGATTTTTAATAGGGATAATGTCTTAGGTCTCTGTAGGAGATGATATATGTGCTCAAGGACATTCAACATTTGAGTTTAGTGTAAAATCCCTCCCAAAGACACATTTGTACAACAAGTCCCCAGCTGAAAATGTTGAGTTTTTCAACCCTTTGAATGACAAAACGCCCCTCTATTACCCCTCCAGCAAGAGTCAATTCATCTATCAATTCGGTTTGGTAAGATAATTAATTAACTGAATTGCTACATAGATTTCACTGTAGTTGCTAAACTGAAATCATTGTAGCAACAATATCAATTCTAATTGGTAAGAGTACCAATTAGCCGGAATGATACTTTTGCTACTGTGATTTCACTGTACCAACATTATCAATTCGGTTTGGTAAGAGTAAAAATTAACTGAATTGTTACTCTTGCTAGAGTGAACCCATTGTAGCATGCACAGTGTCAACCGGTGAAATGATACTCTTGCTAGAGATGACTGGATACTCTTGCTGGAAATGAATTGGAGGGGCAATTTTGTCATTTGAAGGGGTAAAAGAAGGGGACTTGTTGTAGCAAGAGTTGTTCGGGGGGAACTTGGTGCAATATTGAAACATTAATGTCTGTCATTTAGCTAATATATCATATACTAAAAGGATTTAAGGCTAAGTCTCCCTTTTTAATATAAGTTACGGTAGCTAGCAAGGGCTAACAGGAAAAAAAAAGTAGGAGAAGAAAGGAAGAGTTCCTCAAATATAGAGATGAATTTATTTAAAATAGTTCGATCTACTGCAAAATTGGCATATTGTAACTACATATTTTTCGAATGTTTTAAAACTCGATTACATATTTTTGGATGTTGTCAAAGAAAAAACATCAACAGTTTTGGGAAGTTTTATATAAGAAAAATTGGAAAATCATCAAATTTAACAACTCCATTAAAGCTATGGAACTATGTTGAATCTGCCCCTTCTTGTTATTAAAGTCAATTGTTACCAAATGAACATTGGATGCAAAATTATAAAGAAGATTTGTGCTTGGAGAAACATATCGAATAAAATAAATATAAAAAACAAAACAAAGAATTTAAACAAAATTAAACTGGCAAGGAAACAAATAATTGAATATTGAACTCACAAATTTTGAAAACGCAAAACCGAAAGTAGAAGAAAAATGGGAAAGAAAAGGAAAGAAAGAATTTGAAAAGTTGGAATTTGATATAGATGTTGAATATATAACGTAAAAGGTTATTGAGCAAACTGATATGACTAAAGGGAAAAAAAAAAGCTTGAAAATTTAAAATTTGGAGAGTCAAAATTTATTGAAGGAATTGAAATGGAACATGAAATTGATAAGGAAAGTCTATTTCCAATGAGGTATGTGCACCTTACTTATCCAAATTTGATATGCGCAGAAATATTCATCTATGGTAATTGTTACTAATGGAGACAATAGAGCCAACATCTTCACAAAGGTCGTCACAACATAGTAGTTCCAAAAGTCACTCGGAGTTCAAGTTTTTTTGGAATAAAAAGGAATGACAGAAGTTAATTTCAAAAATAAATTCTATAAGTGCCTATTTCCATTTTTTAGAAAAACCTTTTTATCTTCCATTGGTGAATTAAATAAATGATCATTTGCAATCCCAAACTCTCAGTAACTATCTTTGTACTAAATGGATTCCTTACAAGATAAGTTTTAGTAATAGAGGTGCGCAACGGTACAAAACCAATTAGATTCTCAATCCGATCAGAACCGAACTGGGATTGAAATCCAATCCAATCTAATTAAAGTCAGTTTGGATTGGATTGGATAGTCGATTTGGGCTTTGGCCGATATACTTATTGGACTTTTTTCATGCCTTCTAAGAGAGAGAGAGAGAGAGAGAGAGAGAGAGAGAGAGAGAGAGAGAGAGAGAGAGAGAGAGATGTTTGGTTGCGTTGTGAGCTGCCGGTTTAGAAAGTGAGCTGTGGGCATTTTGACCCTCCTAGGAGTTTTGGAATTTGATGAAATTTGGTGAGGATGTTGTCTAGGGTAAGATGATCATCCTCACCAATTTTTATCAAATTCTAAAACTTCTAGGAGGTCAAATGGTCGAAACAAAATCTGTCGTCTACAGTCACTGTTAAATCTGCAGATTTTGCATCGACCACTGACCTCCTAGAAGTTTTGGAATTTGATGAAAATTGGTGAGGATGATCATCTTACACTAGACAACACCCTCACCAAATTTCATCATATTTCAAAACTTCTAAGAGGGTCAAAATATCCGCAGCTCATTTTCTCCTACCACAACTCACAGCTCAACGTAACAGCCCTATATATATATATATATATATATATATATATATATATATATATATATATATATATATATATATATATATATATATATATATATATATATATATATATATATATATATATATATATATATATATATATATATATATATATATATATATATATATATATATATATATATATATATATATATATATATATATATATATATATATATACACACACACAGTGCGGTTCTGTTGCGGGTCGTCCCGCATTAGTATCTTGCCCGACAAAAATCTTAACCGTCCGATCATCCTGATATATGAGTAAGAGGCCATGAGCAAGAGTATCCCTCCCCATATATATATATATATATATATATATATATATATATATATATATAGAGAGAGAGAGAGAGAGAGAGTGTGTCACGCCCCAGAAATCTGGAACCGATCCCTGGGGTGTGAAAAGAGGAAAACAAAATGGTTTAGGGTTTGGTCGTTTATCTATACCAATTAGGGTTTCTCACTGGGCTGTGACTCTCTCAAAATTTAAGAAGGAGAAGGGAGAAACAAGGAATATTTTAAAACTTAATTTTTATGAAAATATTTTTATTTAAAAAAAAACAGAGATAAATTTTTTCGACAGAAAGATGATCAAGCTCGACCTTTAACTGGTTTATCCTCTCAGCATGTGTGGCCTGTCGGCGCCATCACATGCTGACAGGAATCCCTCTAAGGGAGCACGAGGCTCAAGCCTCCGACGGCGAGCTAGGAATCTCACCCTCTCCCTGACACTCAGCACACTGGTCTAGGGGTCCTATCTACAGGGCTAGTCAATTAGGTCATTTAGATACTTATATTTTCACTGTGAACTACCCTAGGCTTGTGGCCTTAAGGAGAGGTCTACCCAAAATACCTCCGGCTGTATCAATGCTTCTAACAATCAACTAATCTTAAACTAACTGATCCTTATACAATATCCACCCATTACATTACCACAAAACTACATACCAAAATAAAATACTACTGAAACTCTAAAACTGCCTCCGGCCTCCCACTGCTACTCCCGAACCTCTGGACCTGCAGGAGAGTCTACTCGTGGGAAAGAGTAGCCCCCAATGGGAATTGGGAGATTAGCCAAATTAATGGCTAGTGACATCCTATAATCTTTAATAATATGAGACGACATATTTAATTGAATTAAATTACATATACAGTTCAAAGTTTACAGAAGGTTAACCTAAGCCTATCAATAATCTATGTTCACATGCAATTCCTACTGTCACTAGGTTATCTACCATACAGTCCGTTAGACATACTACAGTGCTTAATTATAAATTACAATACAAATCATATCCTAAAGTGAACACCGGATAATTTGTTCATCCTGCTCTCGGTCGGGCATTACTACTGGGCCTTCTATATTGATGTAGAGGGTCAATTCTCTCGCCGGGCATCCACCATACACACATCACCCAAATGATTATAAGATATTTTCCATCTTTCACGATGGAGCTCTACCACCCCACTTGCGTTACTTTGGGGGCTTCAACCACCCCGAGACAGAGTTGCTAGGCCAATCCTTACTAAATGGATACTCCTATTGGCTTTACCACAACCCTTGCCCGTGACCCCCTAGCCTACTGATCTTCGGCTGTGCGTGCAGGGTGGTTCACGTCCCTTGCGCGCACGAGGTCCAATCTTTCCACATAATAGATTATTATAATAATAAAATAGCTTTGACGTTTTACCCTGGGATTCGCACCGCACTCACAACCCATGCATCACAGTTACTCTCGCCCGTATTCCCGTGTGCTCGGGTCTCCACACTCCCCTCAGGAGGGTGGGACCCGATAATTATTATCTAATTATTAATTACCAAAACTTAAGGGAATTCCTACTTACGGTGTCCAAGCAATCAGCAGAAAGATTTATTATTTAATTACTAATATTTTTAAGCATGCGTCCCCGGACTCGCGACTCCGCATGCAAGGCGGGGACCACTCGACCACATGCGGCGATATCCGGCGGGACCCGCATGTAGTGTTATGGATACCTACCTTTAGTCATTCTCATTTCCCACTATTAAAGACCACGCAAAGGTAGTAGATGTCACCTGGTTGTCGATCACCCACAAGCTCCTGCTAACTGTTCTTGATCCGTCTCTGCTACATCTACGGCTGGATCGTCCTGGTTACACACTTGGATTTTGTAGTAAGCTCATCTTCTGCTCGGAGTTAAACTTCTATTGATCGAACTCCACATGGGAGCCGTGGGAGGGGATCGGCTCGGGGAGGTCGCCGGCGCACGAACGCACGGGAGGGGAGGGGCTGCAGGCGGCGGTGCTACGCCTCCAACTCCGCACTCTTTCTTTCTTTCTCTCTTCCTTTCTCTTCTTTTCTTTCTCTATGGTTTCTCTCTTTCTTCTCCTCTTCTCTCTGGTTCACTGCAAAGGGGGATGGGATTCGGTTTTCAACAGGGTGAGGGAGAGAAGATGATGGGCTGATGGGAGAGGGTCGGGATTGGTGTTTAAAGGAGGAAGAGGCGGCGGCCGGCGGAATTCGGGGCGGGATCCGGGGGCGGCGGCGGCGGCCGACTACTCGGCGGGAATCCGGGCCGAGATTCACGGGGCACGACAGTAGAGGGGGGCAGCTCGGGTGGCGTCTTTGGGGGGGAGGGCCAGGTCGGATCTGGTCGGGTTTGAGATCGGGTAGGGGAGAGGAGGGAGATCCGAGAGAAATCGGATGAGAGGGGGAGGGATCCGAGAGATATGAGAGAGAGATCGGATGAAGGGGATGAGAGAGAGAGAGAGAGAGAGAGAGAGAGAGAGGTGAGCGGCTGAGAGAGGAAGAGAAGGAGAGAGAGGGGCGGGGGTTTGGGATCAGGTTCGGGTTTGGGTTCGGGTGAGCAGGTTTTGGGTTTTTGGGTTTTTTCTTTTTTCTCTTTCTAGTGTGATGGGGTTTGAAGGGTTTGGATTGGCTGAATAGTTGGATGGGATTAAGAGAGAGAAAGAGAGATATAGAGAGAGAGAGAGGGAGGGGAAAATTCAAGATTGGGTTTGAGTGGTATTCGGATAAGAGTATGGCTGAAAAGGGTGGTTAAAAGGTGTTTGGTTGAATAGGTTGGTTGGAGTTGGTTGGATGGGAATGGCTGATTGAAAGGGGATTTTGAGTGGAGGAGTTTTGTGTGGTGCTTTAGATTTAAATCCAATGGGTGAGATTAAAGAGAGGGGAACTACTAAATTAGGATCGAATGGGCGAGAAAATAAATAAGGGGTGATACGATGTCTAGGTCGCGATCCAATGACCAAGATCAAGATGGAGACATGGGTGCCAGGTGGTAGTGGCTTAGGGCCTTGTGAATCGACTGGACCCGATCGAGTAGAATCAATGCCTGGGGCAAGTATCGGCTCTAAGTTGAATAACCAGTTGGGTCTCGCGACTTGTGTCGCTCAGCGGTGGGTCGCTACAGAGGCAAATCTATGTTGTAAACAAACCGACAAATAAATAATTAAATATTAAATAAGATACTTATGCTCTCTTGCACATTTAACACCTACGCATGCGCATACACACACATATGTCTACACAATCACACTGATATCATTATGTTGCCAAGTGATCTGGACTCGGGACCCATGGTACAACCCAACTCAAGTCCACAATATATAGCATACATCAAACCCAGTGACATAAGATGAAATTATTTAAAAGAAATATTATCAAGCTTTCCATAATAGTAATAATAATAAAATAAACATGGGGGTTCTCCTTAGCAAACAATAGCTTCTAAAACACTGGGTATTACATCATATCAGAGCCACCCCAAACACACAAGATATTGTCCGCTTTGCCCGTGCCCGCACGAGAACTTCCCAGGGAGGTCACCCATCCTGGTACTACTCTCGCCCGAGCACGCTTAACTACGGAGTTCTTACGAAATCCGTAGCGGCGCACGGCTTTAAAACGCGTCTTGTATGTTTGGGAGGGGAAATTATATAAGTAGCTCAGGATCTCCTTCTCTCCAGGCGATGTGGGGCTAACTCATGGCCTTGTACACCTCACCTCACCTCACCTCACCTCACCTCATCCATCTTGGCATTCCCGCCTCAGGAGTCTTGGCTCTTGGCTATTGGCCTATTGGATCTTGGTTGTCACAATCCACCCCCCTTAGGGCTACACGTCCTCGCGTAGGGTTAGACCCCTCCCATCCCGAGGAGAACCGGCTCTGATACCATTTTGTAACATCCACCCCAAACACACAAGATATTGTCCGCTTTGCCCGTGCCCGCACGAGAACTTCCCAGGGAGGTCACCCATCCTAGTACTACTCTCGCCCGAGCACGCTTAACTACGGAGTTCTTACGAAATCCGTAGCGGCGCACGGCTTTAAAACGCGTCTTGTATGTTTGGGAGGGGAAATTATATAAGTAGCTCAGGATCTCCTTCTCTCCAGGCGATGTGGGGCTAACTCATGACCTTGTACACCTCACCTCACCTCACCTCACCTCATCCATCTTGGCATTCCCGCCTCAGGAGTCTTGGCTCTTGGCTATTGGCCTATTGGATCTTGGTTGTCCAGAGGTTCGGGAGTAGCAGTGGGAGGCCGGAGGCAGTTATAGGGTTTCAGTAGTATTTTATTTTGTTATGTAGTTTTGTGGTAATGTAATGGGTGGATATTGTATAAGAATCAGTTAGTTTAAGATTAGTTAATTGTTAGAAGCATTGATACAGTTGGAGGTATTTTGGGTAGGCCTCTCCTTAAGGCCACAAACCTAGGGTAGTTAACAGTGAAAATATAAGTATCTAAATGGCCTAATTGATTAGCCCTGTAGATAGGACCCCTAGACCAGTGTGCTGAGTGTCAGGGAGATGGTGAGATTCCTATCACGCCCCAGAAATCTGAAGACCGATTCCTGGAGTGTGAGGTGAGGAAGGAAGAGGATTCTGGGTATGGTTACTTAACTATGCCAATTTAGGATTCTCACTGGGCTCTTTCTACGCTCACACACAAGCAATGAAAGAAGGGGGAGAAACAAAGATCAGGCTCGACCTTTAAAAGGGATATCCTTTCAGTACATGCGACTCAACGGTGTCACAACATACTGACAGAATATACTCTAAAGGAGCACGCGACTCAAGCCTCCGACGGCGAGTCGAGTATCTCACCCGCTCCCGAACACTCGGTGCATCTGTCTGGAGGTCCTATCTACTGGGCTTGTCAAATTAGGTCAATTATTCGTCTTATATTTTTGTGGTGATCTATCCTAGGATTGGGGCCTTGAGGAGAGGCCTACCCAAAGAAATTCAGCTGGCACATCACCACTTATCACACTAGTTACCTAATAATAGAAGTCTTATTCCAATCCACTAGATTACATCGCAAGAAAAAGACTACTGATAAAACGACATACTAGAATTAAAAAAAAAAAGCTGCAACTCTAAACTCGTTTCTGGACTCCTACTGCTGCTCCGATGCCTCAGCTCCTGCAGAAGAGTCTACTCGTGGGAATGAGTAGCCCCCAAAAATACATTTGGGAGATTAGCCAAATAAATGGCTAGTGACAAGCTAACAATCTTAATAACTAACAACGCCCAAATTTTTAGACAAATTATTGATTAACCTATTTGTCAGGCTATGTTCTCAAACACGTCCTATGTGTCCATGCAATTTCTACATTCACATGCAAATCCTACTGTCACTAGGTCATCGTGTGAACAGTCATACAATTCAAAATTTAATAATCAAACCAATACACACTCATACATGAACCCCGGATATTTTGTTCAACCTGCCCCCGGTCGGGCATTACTATCGGGCCTTTTATTTCGATGTAGAGGGCCAACTCTCTCGCCGTGCATCCACCAACTCCATGCACAATTCACCCAGATGATCATAAGGGGTTTCCCGTCTTTCACGGTGGAGCTCTACCGCCCAACTTGCTTTACTATGGGGACTTCAACTCCCCGGGACAGGGTTGCTAGGCCAATCCCTACTCGAGGGCACCTCCTATTGGCTTTACCACAACCCTTACCCGTGACCCCTAACCTACTTAACTTCGGTTGTACGCGCAAGGTGGTTCACGACCCTTACGCGCACGGGGTCTCTACCCTCTAACCAGGTAGATTAACAATAATTTAACTTAACACATGGCATTGAATGAACTAAACAATATTAAATCATTTTCGATGGATTACACCAGGATTCGCACCCACTCACAACCCAGCATCATAATTAAATATCATAAAGCACTCTTGCCCAAAAATCCCTTTACTAGGGTTACCACGCTCCCTCAGGAGGGTGGGTCCCGATAATTCTTTTAATTATTAATTTAATCAAATTAAGGAAAAAACCTAGTTATGGTGTCCATGCAAACAATAATATTTTATTATTAAATTAATAACTTTTTATGCATGCGTCGTCGGACTCGCGACTCCGCATGCAAGGCGGGGTCCACTCGACCACATGCGACGACGTCCGGCGGGACCCGCATGCAGCGTTATGGACACCTACCCTTAATTTCTATATCGGCATTATTAATTATTAAAGAAAGCGTGCTGTGTCACCTGGTCGACGTGCACGGACTCCTGTCTCTGGCCTCTGCTCCATCCACGGCTGGATCGTCCCGGTCACGAACTGTTAATCGAACCATACGAGCAAGTATTAAAATCTAAAATCGGCGAGTCTCTATAAGGAGGAAAATGCCAAGTCGCGGGGTTCGATTTGTCTTTTGCCCGAGACGTCCTCGGGCTAGGGTTTTGGGTTCAGAAAAAAAATTAACAGACGGACTCATGGGCCTTACCGAGTCTAAACTCGGATCGGGGTAATTAACTAGTCTCGATAGATCGAATCTGGGAACGACCGGATGGGTACGAGGGTTGTTCGGGTGTGACCTGGTTTGGTTTGGCGAATCCGTCATCGGTCCGATTGCCAACAACAATACCAAAAAAAAACAATTCTACCCTAGGTTCTTGGTTTCGGGTGCTCGGCCAAAACCGGCAGGTCATGGGTTATACTAAGCCAAAGGTCGGCTGGGTTTGTTCGGTCAGTGGGCACAAGGCATTCAAATGCTGCATCGAATGGAGGGACGGTGTCAATAGTGGCTGGTGGTCGGATCAATGGCC
This sequence comes from Chamaelirium japonicum, assembly GCA_947650365.1. NCBI lineage: Eukaryota > Viridiplantae > Streptophyta > Magnoliopsida > Liliales > Melanthiaceae > Chamaelirium > Chamaelirium japonicum. The sequence continues at coordinate 26,009,391 of OX393555.1, forward strand.
GATTAGAATGGTCGGATGCCATCGCCTAATTGCCGGCCACACGTATGGCGGCCATGGCTGCAGCAGGAGAAGGAAAAAAAAAAAACACACACATGGGTAGGGATCTCGACGGGTCGGGCAGACTCATCAGCACCAAAGAAAAAAAAGAAAAACAGGGGAAACAGGGGAGGCGGCTAACCTGATACAGGGGAGATCAGCTCCAGCTGCTCTTCTCCGATTCCGGCTGCTCTCCGGCGCCAAGCACGCAAAGCCCCACCGCAGGAGAGAGAAAACGAGAGAGTTAGGGGAGATGACGAGGGAGATCGGAGAGGGGTGAGGGGGTTCGGCTGGTTTAGGGCTTAGTTTTTATAGGGGAGAGGGGGCTGCGGGATAGAGAGGGGGAAGAGGGCTGGACGGGATAGAGATTAGGGGGGAGATCGTGGGGATTTTGGGAGGGGTCGGGATTGTTGGGGCTGCGGGATTGAGAGGGATCGGTTGAGAGATAAGGTCGGGAGGGGATCAGGGATTGAGAGATAGAGGGAAGAGAGAGATCGGTTGGGGATGGAGAGTGGGATTTGAGGAGAGAGAGATAGAGAGGGAGAGAGAACGGTTTTGAGAGGGAGAGAGATCTGGGTGGGTTGAGATGGGTTGGTTGAAAGGGTTGGTTAGGTGGCGTTTCGGATGGGTTGGGTTGGGTTGAGATGGGTTGGGTTTAGGATTTGAGAGAGATAGGGATAGAGAGAGAAACGGTTTAGAGAGGGAGAGAGATAGTATCAGGTTTGAGTGGAGTTCGGATAAGGGAGTATGGCTAAAAAGGGTGGTTAAAAGGTGTTTGGTTGAATAGGGTTGGTTGGATTAGGATAGGTTGGCTGAATAGTTGGGTAGTGGGTGATGGGTTTAGATTTAGGTTTGTGTTTTTATTTATTTATTTATTTATTTATTATTTTATTTATTTATCCTTACCAACAAGCATTGCTCGCAAATTAAGCAAGGTCACAGTCGGGCTCGCATCGCACCGGGACGGGCCGGTGCGCAAACCTTACGAGTCCGACAGACTCGTCTAAAAACCCGATATATTAATTAATTTAAAAACATCAAAACAATCATGCCATGCCTCCAGTGTCGCCTAGCGACCCGGACCCGGGGCCCACTGCCCGGTCCAACTCATGTTCAAACACACACCATCGACAGCCATAATTGCGAAAGCAAATCAATCAATTTAGCACAGATAAAGAATAATAATAATATAACTGGGCTGCTCTGAAATTAAACGTATCGGTTGTTACATCCTACCCACCTTATTAAAATTTTCGTCCCGAAAATTAACTAACACTAATCATCAAACAAAGAAGAGTACTGGGACCGCATCGCTGACTCGAGCTCCCACGTAGCCTCCTCCTCACTACAGTGCTGCCACTGCACCTTCACCATGGGGATGGTCTTTGTACGAAGCACTCGATCTTCTCTAGCCAAGATCCTAATCGGTCGCTCCTCATAGGACGCGTCTGAACTGAGGGTCAGGTCCTGCCAATCTAACACGTGCGACGGGTCTGGCTCATACCTCCGAAGCATTGACACGTGAAAGACACCGTGGACGCTAGAGAGCTGCGGGGGCAGTGCCAGACGATATGCCACCTCGCCAACTCTCTCCAAGATCTCAAAAGGACCTATGAACCTCGGAGCCAACTTTCCTTTCTTCCCAAATCTGGTGATGCCTCGCCGAGGGGAAACCTTCAGGAAGACATGGTCTCCGACAGTAAACTCGAGTGGGCGTCGACGCACATCTGCGTAGCTCTTCTGTCGACTCTGCGCCGCTCTAAGTCGCTCTCTAATCAGCTGGATCTTCTCAGTCGTCTCCTGGACAAGCTCTGGCCCCAAGAGACTCCGCTCTCCTACCTCCGCCCAACAAAGAGGTGACCGACATGGCCTCCCGTACAAAGCTTCATAGGGGGCCATGCCGATGCTAGGTTGGTGACTATTGTTGTAGGCAAACTCTACAAGAGGTAGGTGCTCCTCCCAACTGCCTCCAAAATCTACTGAGCAAGCTCGCAACATATCCTCCAAAATCTGAATCGTCCTCTCTGACTGGCCATCCGTCTGCGGGTGAAACGCAGTGCTAAAACTGAGCTCCGTCCCCAAAGCTGTCTGCAGGCTCTCCCAAAATCAAGAAACAAACCGAGGATCTCGATCCGAGACAATGGAAACTGGAACTCCGTGCAGCTTAACAATTTCCCTCACATAAAGCTTTGCTCGGTCGATGGATGTCATCGTCGTCCGCATCGGAAGAAAGTGTGCCGACTTTGTCAGTCGGTCCACGATCACCCAAACTGAGTCATGTTTGTTTCGGGTCAGAGGCAACCCCGAAACAAAATCCATCGTGATGTGCTCCCATTTCCACTCAGCTATTGGAAGCGGCTGTAGCAATCCAGCCGGTCTCTGGTGCTCAGCCTTGACTTGCTGACAAGTCAAATATCTAGACACAAAGGCGGCCACGTCACGCTTCATGCCCTTCCACCAGAACTGTCTTCTCAAATCAAGATACATCTTGGTGCCGCCAGGGTGTACCGAGAATTTGGATCGATGCGCCTCTGACAACACTTCCTCTCGAACCTCCTCATCAGCAGGGAGCCACAACCTCCTCCGAAACCTCAGACCTCCATCAGCATCGATCGACCAATCCGGGACAGACTCCCCACTGTCGCACCGCAGTCTAATCTCGTCCAACTCAGAATCCAACCTCTGCGCTGCAATCACCTTCTGAAGTAGGCTAGGCTGCACTCGCATGGTGCACAACACGGTATGAGGGGACTCCCACTGAACCCACAAATCAAAGCCTTCTATCGTGGCCAGAAAGTCCTGTCGATCAGTCACCAATCTAGCAAGCTGGCTACGAGACTTTCGGCTCAAGGCATCTGCAACAACATTCGCCTTACCAGGATGGTAAAAGAACGAATAATTGAAATCCTTCAGGACCTTGATCCATCTCCTCTGACGCATATTCAGATCCTTCTGACTCCCAATGTATCGCAGACTCTTATGGTCGCAATACATGTCGAACTCCTCACCGTACAAGTAGTGCCTCCATATCTTCAGGGCGAAAACCACTGTAGCCAACTCCAAGTCATGGGTGGGATAGTTCCTCTCATGAGTCTTCAATTGCCTAGAGGCATAGGCTACCACTCTACCATCCTGCATCAGTACAGCTCCAAGCCCCATCAGTGAGGCATCGATGAAGATAACATAACCTTTGCCACTGGCCGGAATCGTAAGCACTGGGGACGAAGTAAGACGCCTCTTCAACTCCCGGAAGGATTTCTCACAATCCTCCGACCACTCGAACCTGACACCCTTCTTTGTCAGACGGGTAAGAGGTGCTGCTAGACGAGAAAATCCCTCCACAAAACGTCTGTAATAGCCCGCTAGCCCCAAGAAACTCCTGATCTCAAATACGTTCTTCGGCTGCTCCCAGTCCATTACGACCTCTATCTTCGATGGATCTATGGAGATGCCTTCCTGCGAGACAACGTGTCCGAGAAATTTCACCTCCTGCATCCAAAACTCACACTTACTGAGCTTGGCATACAGTTGGTGGTCTCTGAGGGTCTGCAACACAGCACTCAGGTGCTCTCGATGATCTCCCTCCGTCTTGGAGTAAATGAGAACATCGTCCACAAACACTACTACGAATCTGTCCAGGAACATGCTAAAGACTCGGTTCATCAGATCCATAAATGCTGCAGGGGCGTTCGTTAGACCGAAGGGCATGACCAAGAACTCATAGTGCCCATATCGCGTCCGGAACGCCGTCTTCGGAATATCCTCTGCCCTCACAGCCAACTGGTGATATCCGGTCCTCAGGTCGATCTTCGAGAAATAGCAAGCCCCTTTCAGCTGATCAAACAGGTCCTCAATTCGGGGTAAAGGGTACTTGTTCTTGATCGTTATGCTATTCAGCTTACGATAGTCGATACAAAGCCTCTTCGTCCCATCCTTCTTCTGAGCAAAAAGAACTGGGGCTCCCCAAGGAGACGTGCTGGGACGAATGAAGCCTCTATCGAGTAACTCCTCCAACTGGGTCTTCAGCTCCTTTAGCTCCGCGGGAGCCATCCTATACGGAGCAACCGAGATCGGTGCTGCTCCCGGTGCCAAATCTATAGCAAACTCAACCTCTCGAGGTGGAGGCAAGCCTGGAAGCTTGTCTGGGAACACATCCGGAAACTCACGAACCATCGGTGGTAGCACTACTGGGTTCCCATCTTTATCTCTACTCGGTAGCTGCGCTAGTAAGCTAAGGGTTATCTGTTGCAGCGGTACCGGGCACAAGATCTTCTGCTTGTCTCCCAAGAAGTAAAAAGCCTCGCTCCCCGGAGGTGAGAATGTGACCTTCTTAGTAAAGCAATCAAGGGTAACGTGATAGGCTGACATCCAATCCATCCCAAGCAGTACGTCCACTCCTCCTAAGTTCAGGACAATGAGGTCTGCCGAGAGCTCTCTATCTCCTATATGAATGATGCAGTCCCGGCAGATCCGGTCCACATCGGTACTTACCCCGAGCGGTGAAAACACCGACAGAGTATGACCCAATGGAACCGACTCCAGTCCCAAAGTCTTGACAAAACTAGGGACGATATAGGAGTGAGTAGACCCACTATCGAAATGAACGAAAGCAAGGGTCGAAAAGACAGGAAGGGTACCTAGCGTTATCGGAAACATGTAAGAAACTAATCTAGCTACCGGTTGCTACAAGTTCTAACGAATCAAAACTAATAGCAAAGACAACTACACCAAAACGTCTACGAATTGAAATTCTAAGTTCAGGGTTACCTTCGATTGCTCCTCCAGAAGCCTCTGGGTCTTGACCAACTAGCATGTACGTCCTTCCCTGAGCCTGGTTGCCTCCTCCGCCCTGACGGGGGAAAGACCTCTGCTGCTGTGCCTAGGGAGGACGCTGCTGCTGCTGAGCTCTCTGTGGAGGCCTCTGCTGCTGCACAGGTGGTGGCAGCAAAGCAGGCCTCTGGGGTGGAGCTGGTAGGAGTGGCTGCCGACGAAGCTGTGGACAGTTCCACTTCAGATGCTCAAACGAACCGCACTGAAAACATCCACGCCGCGGTGGTCCAAGAGCTGGAGGACCACGAAAGTTCTGAGGCTGGCGCGGCGGGGGTCGAGTCTCCATAGGCCTAAACCTCTTCTGAGTCGGTGGACCGTTGCGACTGCTGCCACTCCGCTTCTCCATGATAGCGCGAGACTCCTTCAACTCCTGCTCCACTGCCAGGGACCGGTTGACCAACTCCTCATAAAATTGCCCCAAGAAAGGGGTAACCCTGCCTCTGATCGCTGGATTCAAGCCATGCTCAAAGCGCAAGGCTCTCCTACCGTCGGTCGCCACCTGGTGTGGAGCATACCTCGCAAGCTCCGAGAACTTGGCCTCATACTGTGTCACCGTACGAGATCCCTGATAGAGTGCCAGAAACTCCATCTCCATCCGGTTCTGCACGGTAACCGGAAAGAACTTCTTCCGAAAGAGTTCCTCGAACTCCTGCCACGTAATCGCTCCTCGCTCTGCTGCTCTGGTGCGCTGGACAGTCTGCCACCAGAAATCTGCCTCAGCCTCAAACTGGTACGAGGCGAAGGTCACTCTCCTATCATCCGTGATGCCCAACGCGTTCAGTATCTTCTCAATCTGCTGGAACCATCGATTGGCCTCAATGGGGTCTGGCTCACCCTTGAAGCTCGGTGGTCCCATCGCCTTGAAGTCTTTCAGCAATTTCCCTTGCCGCTCGCCCTTAGCCTGCTGACGAGCCTGGGCCTGGGCAAGAGCAGCCTGTGCTAGCTCGGCCTGCTGCTGAGCAGCCATTTGCTGCTGCGCAACAGCAACCTGCTGCTGCTGGACCATGGTGGCCATCCCCTAGAGTATTTCCATCATCCTCGCCGTGCTATTAGACGCAGAGGACGATCCTGCTCCGTTGCTCGCACCATTTCCACTCCTAGTACCTGCCATCTGAAATTGAAAGGATAGTCCTAATGTCAACCATCTACTAACCAACTATTTAGACTCTAGACTTAGACTCCTAATCCTAGAAACTAACCCCTAGGAACATATCCCTAGGCTCTGATACCAGCTGTCACGCCCCAGAAATCTGAAGACCGATTCCTGGGGTGTGAGGTGAGGAAGGAAGAGGATTCTGGTTATGGTTACTTAACTATGCCAATTTAGGATTCTCACTGGGCTCTTTCTACGCTCACACACAAGCAATGAAAGAAGGGGGAGAAACAAAGATCAGGCTCGACCTTTAAAAGGGATATCCTTTCAGTACATGCGACTCAACGGTGTCACAACATACTGACAGAATATACTCTAAAGGAGCACGCGGCTCAAGCCTCCGACGGCGAGCCGAGTATCTCACCCGCTCCCGAACACTCGGTGCATCTGTCTGGAGGTCCTATCTACTGGGCTTGTCAAATTAGGTCAATTATTCGTCTTATATTTTTGTGGTGATCTATCCTAGGATTGGGGCCTTGAGGAGAGGCCTACCCAAAGAAATTCAGCTGGCACATCACCACTTATCACACTAGTTACCTAATAATAGAAGTCTTATTCCAATCCACTAGATTACATCGCAAGAAAAAGACTACTGATAAAACGACATACTAGAATTAAAAAGAAAAAGCTGCAACTCTAAACTCGTTCCTGGACTCCTACTGCTGCTCCGATGCCTCAGCTCCTGCAGAAGAGTCTACTCGTGGGAATGAGTAGCCCCCAAAAATACATTTGGGAGATTAGCCAAATAAATGGCTAGTAACAAGCTAACAATCTTAATAACTAACAACGCCCAAATTTTTAGACAAATTATTGATTAACCTATTTGTCAGGCTATGTTCTCAAACACGTCCTATGTGTCCATGCAATTTCTACATTCACATGCAAATCCTACTGTCACTAGGTCATCGTGTGAACAGTCATACAATTCAAAATTTAATAATCAAACCAATACACACTCATACATGAACCCCGGATATTTTGTTCAACCTGCCCCCGGTCGGGCATTACTATCGGGCCTTTTATTTCGATGTAGAGGGCCAACTCTCTCGCCGTGCATCCAAAATCGGTTTTGGCCTTTTATTTCGATGTAGAGGGCCAACTCTCTCGCCGTGAATTACAAAATCGGTTTTGGCCGAGCACCCGAAACCAAGAACCTAGGGTAGAATTGTTTTTTTTTGGTATTGTTGTTGGCAATCGGACCGATGACGGATTCGCCAAACCAAACCAGGTCACACCCGAACAACCCTCGTACCCATCCGGTCGTTCCCAGATTCGATCTATCGAGACTAGTTAATTACCCCGATCCGAGTTTAGACTCGGTAAGGCCCATGAGTCCGTCTGTTAATTTTTTTTCTGAACCCAAAACCCTAGCCCGAGGACGTCTCGGGCAAAAGACAAATCGAACCCCGCGACTTGGCATTTTCCTCCTTATAGAGACTCGCCGATTTTAGATTTTAATACTTGCTCGTATGGTTCGATTAACAGTTCGTGACCGGGACGATCCAGCCGTGGATGGAGCAGAGGCCAGAGACAGGAGTCCGTGCACGTCGACCAGGTGACACAGCACGCTTTCTTTAATAATTAATAATGCCGATATAGAAATTAAGGGTAGGTGTCCATAACACTGCATGCGGGTCCCGCCGGACGTCGTCGCATGTGGTCGAGTGGACCCCGCCTTGCATGCAGAGTCGCGAGTCCGGCGACGCATGCATAAAAAGTTATTAATTTAATAATAAAATATTATTGTTTGCATGGACACCATAACTAGGATTTTCCCTTAATTTGAATAAATAAATAATTAAAGAATTTTCGGGACCCACCCTCCTGAGGTGAGCGTGGTAACCCTAGTAAAGGGATTTTGGGTGAGAGTGCTGTATTGTTTTTTTTTATGTAATGCTGGGTTATGAGAGAGTGCGGAACCCGGGTGTAAACCATCGCAAATGATTAAACACTGTTTAGTTCTTTCATTGCCATGTATTATGTTAATTATTGTTAATCTACCTGGTTAGAGGGTAGAGACCCCGTGCGCGCAAGGGTCGTGAACCACCTTGCGCGTACAGCCGAAGTTGAGTAGGTTAGGGGTCACGGGCAAGGGTTGTGGTAAAGCCAATAGGAGGTGCCCTCGAGTAGGGATTGGCCTAGCAACCCTGTCCCGGGGAGTTGAAGTCCCCAAAGTAAAGCAAGTTGGGCGGTAGAGCTCCACCGTGAAAGACGGGAAACCCCTTATGATCATCTGGGTGAATTGTGCATGGAGTTGGTGGATGCACGGCGAGAGAGTTGGCCCTCTACATCGAAATTGTGACGACCAAGATCCAATAGGCCAATAGCCAAGAGCCAAGACTCCTGAGGCGGGAATGCCAAGATGGATGAGGTGAGGTGAGGTGAGGTGAGGTGTACAAGGCCATGAGTTAGCCCCACATCGCCTGGAGAGAAGGAGATCCTGAGCTACTTATATAATTTCCCCTCCCAAACATACAAGACGCGTTTTAAAACCGTGCGCCACTACGGAATTCGTAAGAACTCCGTAGTTAAGCGTGCTCGAGCGAGAGTAGTACCAGGATGGGTGACCACCCTGGGAAGTTCTCGTGCGGGCACGGGCAAAGCGGACAAAATCTTATATGTTTGGGGCGGATGTTACAAAATGGTATCAGAGCCGGTTCTCCTCGGGATGGGGGGTCTAACCCTACACGAGGACGTGTAGCCCTAAGGGGGGTGGATTGTGACGACCAAGATCCAATAGGCCAATAGCCAAGAGCCAAGACTCCTGAGGCGGGAATGCCAAGATGGATGAGGTGAGGTGAGGTGAGGTGAGGTGTACAAGGCCATGAGTTAGCCCCACATCGCCTGGAGAGAAGGAGATCCTGAGCTACTTATATAATTTCAATTCCCAAACATAGAAGACGCGTTTTAAAATCGTGCGCCACTACGGAATTCGTAAGAACTCCGTAGTTAAGCGTGCTCGAGCGAGAGTAGTACCAGGATGGGTGACCACCCTGGGAAGTTCTCGTGCGGGCACGGGCAAAGCGGACAAAATCTTATATGTTTGGGGCGGATGTTACAGAGAGAGAGAGAGAGAGAGAGAAATAGAGAGAGGAATGTTACAGTGAGCTGTGAGCTACGGGTGAAGAAAATGAGCTGCCCTCATTTTGATCCCCCTAGTAGTTTTGGAATTTGATGAAATTTTGTGAGGATGTTATCTAGGATAAGATGATCATCCTCACCAATTTTCATCAAATTCCAAAACTCCTAGGGGGGTCAAATGGTAGAAGCATTATCTACCGTCCGTAGTCACTGTTAATTTTGCTTTTACCATTTGATGACCCTAGAAGTTTTGGAATTTGATGAAAATTGGTGAGGATGATCATCTTATCCTAGTTAACATCCTCACCAAATTTTATCAAATTCCAAAACTCCTAGGGGGATCAAAATGAGGGCAGCTCATTTTCTCCACCCGTAGCTCACAGCTCACTGTAACATTCCTCTCTCTCTCTCTCTCTCTCTCTCTCTCTCTCTCTCTCTCTCTCTCTTTATATATATATATATATATATATATATATATATATATATATATATATATATATATATATATATATATATATATATATATATATATATATATATATATATATATATATATATATATATATATATATATATATATATATATATATATATATATATATATATATATATATGGGCTTTGGGGGGGGGGGGGGGGCAAACATGAAGAGACTGATTAACAATTGTGATTGATTTGCCTAAAGAGAAAAAAATGGTCATGATTCACTCGATGCATAAGAGTAAGGTAATAAAGACAATTACAGCCCCATCAACCCAAATAGACTGTGATGATCTATCACACTCTCTTTTTCTCTCTCTTTCTCTCTCTCTCTCTATCTCTCTCTCTCTCTCTCTCTGTGCGCGATCCCGGCGGTTCGTTCACCCTTAGGCAACACCAAAATGACTGTGATGATCAAAGCGATCTCTCCCAAGATGGAAACACCCCCCCCACTATCGACCCTGATCTCTCTTTCTCTGCTTTATCCTGGCCCCTATCGCTCTCTCTCCACAGATCCCCTTCAATCGCCCCTCTCCCACCGATCTCTCTTTCTCTATCTTTGGACCCCCCCCCCTAAATCTCTCCTTCTCGCCCCATCGCAATCCCCTGCTCTCTCTCTTTCTCTCTCTCCCCAAATGGAAACCCCGGTCGAAAGAACATTTAGGTTTTTTATTTTTTGCAGGGCCAACTGATAGAGACCGATCGAAGTAAGAGTATCCCTCTCTATCATTTGGCCCTGTAAAAAAAAAACTGATGGTAACAGAGAGAGAGAGACCTTGATCCCACTGCCGACGATCCCAACACCACCGGCACCGACCCCGACCTTGTAGGCGACAACATATCCCTGCAAAAAAAAAACTCTGTAATCAGCAGATCGATCGAGAGAGATCGAGAGAGGGGGTTGGAGTACGATTCACAAAGGGGACTGACCAAGAGAGAGAGAGAGAGAGAGAGAGAGAGAGAGAGAGAGAGAGAGAGAGAGAGAGTGAGTGAGAGAGAGAGGAAGAGAGAGAGAGAGAGAGAGAGAGAGGCATACCCCTCCCCCTGCACCGGCAACGATCAAGATGCCCTCTGCCTCCGACGATATGCTCCTCTTCCTCTCAATCCGATTAGCCATCTCTCTCTTTTTTCTCACCCTCTCCCTCCCTCTCTCTCTCTCTCTCTCTCTCTCTCTCTCTCTCTTTCCTGCCTTTCTCTGCAAGTCGAAAAGGCTGGAAGGGGCTAAAGAAGTGGCCAGTGAGGAGGAGGGAACCGAATGGCTGTGGGGATGGGTGGGAGAGGCAAGTACAGATTGGCAGTCGAGGGCGACGGCCAATGAGAGAAGAGATGGGGAACAGAGAGGGCGGCTCAGTAGGGGTACAGAGAAGAGGGGCTCGGCTGTGATTCCATTGAGGTCAACTGTGATTTCGCGCGCATCATAGCCATACGATGGCAGGAGATGGGCTTAAGGAATTAAGGAGGGGGGGGACTTCCTTCCACACACACACATACAGAGAGAGAGAGAGAGAGAGAGAGAGAGAGAGAGAGAGAGAGAGAGAGAGAAAGAGAGAGAGAGAGAGAGAGGATTACATATGGGGAGAGGACCGACATTCTGAGCGGTAGGCGCAATTTGGGGGGGAGCTTCTCTCAATCTCAGCAGTAAATAAGGGAGGTGAGGCTGAAGTGATCGCGCGCGCGCGCGCGCGAGAGAGAGAGAGAGAGAGAGAGAGAGAGAGAGAGAGAGAGAGAGAGAGAGAGAGAGAGAGAGAGAGAGAGAGAGAGAGAGAGAGAGAGAGAGAGAGGATTCCATATGGGAGAGGATCTGGATTCTGACCAGTAAGCGCGATTTGGGGGGGATCATCTCTCAATCTCAGCAGTATTTTGGAACTCTCGGGCTTAAAGACGATGATGTGTCGTCCATCACAACGTCCTCTTGGCTTTCTAGTGTAACGGATGGTTATGATCATGCAACACTGGGCGAGAGGTAAGTGAAGGATATGATCAGTGGATCTTAGCCTCAGACTCCGAAAACATAGGTACAATCCGGGAGGATGCTAACGACGATCCGACGGTAGCAGCACACTGCAATGGGAGAGAGAGAGAGATAGAAAGATTAAGTTGCCAAACAGTAAATTTTTCACCAACAAAAATCCAATCTCGAAAACAAAAAATTGGGTTACAAATTTTGAACCCATCCAACCATCTATAAGCATTGGCCATAACATTGTGACTCAACATGTATAAATCTCATTCGAAACCCAGTGATTCATCATGCATAAAATTGAATATCAAAACTTTGAACGCTGCAGAATCCATAACAACGGCGGGCACCACAATCAATCACGGCGTCCCCTTTCATGTTTCCCAAAAGGCAGCTGAGAATAATGAAAGGCGATCGAGATGGGCTCGGTATGGTCCCGAATTTATATCACACAAAACCTAGGGCCCATCCCACGGCCCTCGAATAATGCTCCCACCGCTAGGATGCAAGAAAAATGAGATGGATGGTGGAGATGGATTCTGTGGGTGCAAAATCTAGCTAACGCCCAACGGTAGGACCCGCAGCCCTGCCTGGCGCCCACGAGCACGACGGTAGGACCCGCAGCCCTGTCTGGGGTCCACTTGTACGATGGTGGGGCCCACAACCCTACCTGGGGCCCACTTACATTAGCTGAGGTTTGGTAAATCCCCCCGAAAATTTACTAAACCCGGATATTCTAAAAAATATTCTAGGAATATTCCCTAGATAAACCAAACCACTATAAATAGCAAACCCTGTAAATTATTTAGATCCCAAAATCCAAACCAGAATCCTATTTTCTGTTTTCCAGAACTCCTCGAGCCTTCTGGTTTTCAGATTGCCTCTCCACCCTTTGTTATCTTGTAAGAAGCACTCATCGACCTGTCGAGAGTAGCTCTACTTCATTCAGAGATAGTAGATTCTAAGGCTGCGTCTTACCGCACGGAGACATAGGCTTCGGCCGAACTTCGTCACTACATTCAGTGTCAATTCTCTCTATTCAACAGTGCTTGTGTGAAAACCTAGCAAGTTACAGTTCAGCGCTTCGAAGCGCGCCACATCCCGAAGGGTCAAACCTTCTATCAACTGTTGGAGGAGGGTCACGTACGACGGACACGAAATCCTCCCCCACAGGTTCGGCGAAAGTGGAACCCTATCTTTCACTCAGAATCAGGGGTGGCAATGGGTCGTGTAGGGTTGGGTTCGTGTCATGTCTAGTTTCGGGTTGTGTCCAAAACCCCTAGACCCGGACCTGACCCCGTTTAACTAATCGTGTCTAGATTCTAAACCCGTACCCGTTTTTAAACGGGTAGACCCGTTAGACCCGTTTACCACAAGGGTTTATTCAGTTGACCCAATCCGACCCGATCCGACCTAACCCGATAGACCTGCTGATACTATATATTACAGTATCGGATTGCGGGTAGACCTGACCCGACCCGACCCGACACGACCCGTTGAATATTAAACGGGTCTTTCCAGGCCTACCGTGTCCAGATCCTAAACCCGAACCCGACCCGTTTATTAAACGGCGGGTCTATCGTGTCGACCCGTTTACGACCCGAACCCGTTTAGCCCTGACCCAGACCCGCTAACTTCGTGTCGGGTAAGTGGGATAGATCCGGAGTACGAGATGTGCGCCTAAGGATACATGGACCCGATCGGAGTGGCATGTTGCATATTCCATGCCTGAGATGGCGTGTTGGTAGATTGGACTGACATGGGAATATTTACAATGGCTGAGATAACACTCTAAGTCGATCAGGCCCATGTGGGTCACATCTGACGGTTAAGATCACTTCCTAAGCCGATCGGTCTACACGGTGCACATCCGGCGACTGAGATCACTTGATCCCTTTGCCGATCCTACATAGCACACATCCGACAACTGAGATCACTCCCGTTGCTGGCCAGGCCTACGTGGCACGCATCCGACGACTATGAAAAAAACTTTGGTGCAACAGTGATACACATCAGCTCATGTAACAAGACAATTATAAACGCACAAACACATTATGCACTGCATCATAGCCACACGATGGCCACTCAGCCCCAAAATATTCCTCATGCATCTAATAATAAAACCCCTTTGTCTTCTCTAATTTCTATTTGATATTCTAATTTTCTCGATGCTTGTTTATTCCATTGTCACAAGGAAGGGGGGGGGGGTGTTATTGTTAGGTGATGTATGAGAGGGAAATGACCAAAAAATCCTCACTTTTTTTAAAAAAAATTAAAACATATTAGGTCCATTAGTGGGTGTTTTTTAATTTTCTCTAAGTTATTGTTTTCACAACAATTTTTAAAAAGCTGATTAAAAAGTATTTTATTTGGAAAGAACGGATGCAAAACTTTTAATTTATCAACAAGGGACTTATACAGCAATTTAATTACCGTATAGATAGTTTACTTGATGCATACCCCGATATATGGCAATTTGACTATCTATATAACATGGCACGTCGGTTTTGTATTGATTAGACAAAACGGAAGCTGACTAAGACACGATGATTGGACAAAAATGAACCGAATAGATCTAAACATTCATTCAAAAATTAACGCACGATCTCTATTTCCCCGTCAACCAACTCCCTCCCTAACCATTTAAACTGCACTAAACCTGACCGTTCATCCCATGATCGTTGTTCGTATCAATGGCTATAAAACCCGCCTGTTGAAATTTCGATCGCCCCAAACCATCGAGTCGATCTCGAGGAATCCGTTCAAATAGAGACAATTGTCATTGATCAATTATAGGGGAGGGAGAGTTGGTCACGCCGAAGGCCCCCGCTTCGTGCCAATTGGCATGGGCGAGGAAATGGGTGTCCCTATGAATGCAGGTGTTGTCGTCGAAAGTGCTTTGTTGCCAAAGACGTTCAGGTGTGTTACCACCAAAGACGGCCCGCTGCAGTACCGACATATGTGTTACCGCCGAAGGCGGCCCGCTGCAGTGCCAACAGGCACGAGCATACACTAGTCGTATAACCTTATACGACAGTTTGACTGTAGTATAATCTTATACGATAGTTTGACTATAGTATAACCATATACAACAGTTTGATTGCCTTATACATACCAATGGCTATTTATACAACAGTTTGACTGTCGTATAAAAACCCCAACGACTACTCTTGATTTTATACGACAGTCACACTGCCATACATATAAAGGCTAACTGGTGGTACCGCGGGAAGTAAACATCTATTTTGCTTATACGACAGTTAAACTGCTGTATAAGTCCATTGCTGCAAAATTAAAAGTTTTAGATCCGTTCCTTCCACATAAATTATTTTTTAATCCACTTTTTAAAAATTACTGTTGTTTTGCTGAGGCCAATTCTTTTTTCATTATAAGTATTTATTGAAAAACTGAAGTGAAAATAAATAGCTTTGGGGGTTGGGGACGTGCTTGGAGACTAGGTTAAAGATTCCATTTGGTTTAAGTCCTCTCTCTCATTGGCTACGGTCACAAGACTCACAACTCAGTGGTAAAGCGCTCTCTCATGCCTGAGAGGTGGCATGTTCGGACCCGTAGGAGCCGCCACAGCTCGGCAAAAGCAACAAACATCCCAGGCCCTCGCCTGACAACCGCCACACCGGCAGAGCACAACAACCCGGCATAAGCAACAACCATCCAAGCCCTCGGCCGACAACCACCACACAGGCTGAACAAACACCGGCATAGACACTAGACAACACCGCCGCCGCACACCAGCGGAGAAGACAAGGACACAACCACCAGACCCAACATCGCCACCCCGGCATCGACAACTTCGCCACTCCAGGCGGAATACAACAAAAGCCCCAAAAAATCTAGCTACTAAGAAATCTATATAATTTTACAGTTATGTTCAGCAAATTTTCGCTCGAATCGCTCGGCGATCGAGTATGAAATCCATGGGCATATTGTGAGTTGCGTCCCTTATAATTCGCAATTCGCTCGAGTTTCACCCTCGCTTGGCACTTTCTTCGACTCTAGTAAGAGCATCAGCGAACACATCGATGGCCCAATCCTTCATATCCTCCTGCAAATCAAAAAAAAAAAATGTATCCAGGTTTACTTTGTGTGACAGATAAATACAATTCCCTATATCAAATCTTTCTTTCTACCTTCTTTGCCTAGACTCCTTCTGGTCCAGGGGTGAATTGAGCAGTGTTTTGAAAACCGGACCGGACCAGGCGGTTCGAAACCGGAACAGGAACATGTTTCAGTTCGGTCTTTGAATAAACCGGTTTGTTTGTTAACTCAGGAATAAAACCTTGTCATTGAAGAATTTAGTAAATATCTATTTAAAAAAACATATTTTCATACTGTTCAAACGGTTGAACGACCGGTTTGAACCGATTTGTACCGAACCGGATGCCTTTTCGGTTCGCCCTCCGGTTCGGCTTTGAAAACACTGGAATTGAGATGGTTGCTCTCTGGTAACAAATAAGGAAGGTCTCTACATGCCTATTAGCCTGTTGGGGATTGTTGGCATTGCCCCTCTCTTGCCGAGTAGCCTTGATCAGGCTTTTCAACACCAATCTTAGGGTTTGGCTTGTCTCTTTTCTAGGCCTCTCAATTCGCAGCGATTCCCGCATGTGATGAGCGCCACCTGGCAATCACGTATCGAATGACCGCGATGTACAACAAAAAGGGGGACTGTTAACTCCCTCTCTCTCTCTCTCTCAAAAATCATCTCTCTAGTCTCTAACCGGTGGGCTCTCTCCTCGCTCAGTCAAAAATAATAAATAGAGAGAAATTTTGGAGAGATGAGTTTTGACACGCACACGCGCGTGCGCACGCACACACACACAGACCCCGTTAACAGCCCAACCTTTTCACTGTACATGGCGGCCATCCGATATGTGATCGCCACATGGCACTCATCAAAGGGGAATCACTGCGAATAGAGAGGCTCGGGATACTGGAATAGAGCGAACCGAACCCCAATCTTAAAGGGGGGTTAACTGGTAATCAGAACATTCTTGTCAATCTACCATATAGTCGGACCCATCTTGATGGGATAAAACTTGGATAATGAGAATAACAACATGGTTTGACGATATAATGCACATGGAGCAATTTTGACGTTACAAGGTGCATCAATTACCTACCATGTCCTGAAAACTTGGGGTTTTAATATATAGAATGACTTGGATCTGAAAGATTTCATTGAGAAATGCTGATGAAAAATTGGTTCCAACTACCAAGTAGAGCACACTGAAACTATATGTATTTTAGACTTGCCAAACACACAGACCAGGCGGTTTAATAATGTGAGATCGCCAAAGAGACTAACCAGGTGTATTGGTTCGCCCGTTCTGATGCGTGCATTAGGGCGAGCAAGCTTGGACTCGAAAGGGGTCCTCGGCCTAATTTCTTGGATCTTGTCCCATTCTTCACGGCTAAGCATCCTCACCGTGCCTTGCTCAGGAGGAGCATTCTGTATCTTGCGCTCTAGCCTCTCTTGGGCTTTGGATTCATCATACTGCCAAGACAACACAACACAAAATATAGTGAATGGAATTCATTTACTTGGTTGCAAGATAACCCAATGCTGAAAAACATAGTGCATCTTCTCTCAATGATGATTTTAAAATATTGAGAATGGTGATTGAGGAAAACGATTAAATGCTAAATCAATCAACAACAGACATCAAATTCAGTAGAATCTCTGATAGTCAATGCCCATGATAACATTAGCTTAAGAAGTCCAGAAGACCTAAATAAAAGTGGAACATACACATTCCAAGCAAAACCCTTTAATTCTACAAATAGTAGGCTCGAGTGTTTTCCCAAGTAACCGGTTACACATTCGCAGACGTAAACCAAAAGGTTGTGCACTATTGCACCAACCAGATGGACAAGAACTAAAAGTGGGGAATTGATGCCCTGATGAGGAGCAAAATCCGACATGCATGTTTTTCGAGGCAGATTAGGCTTTGCACGTATCTCATAGTCATGGCCCAAGGTCCATCCAGATCTGATGGCCTAATCATCTCAGACGGATCCCATTTTTATTTATTATGTATTTTCGGTCATTTAAAATGTACTTTTGTCAATTTTATGTTTAATTTCTGCACATGTCAAACCCCATGTTATACGGATTTTCCAAGTGTATCCAAAGTCCAAGTCCAAGTCCTAAGTATATTAGGAGTCCAAGTCCTAAGTTTATTAGGAGTCCAAGTCCTAGGAGCAGTTGTATTGCTTGGTGGCTTATGAAAAAACACCAAAGTCCAAGTACTTAGTATATTAGGAGTTCTACTCCTAATAAGTTTTGTATGGTTTGGTGCCTTATAAAAAGACCCCAAAGCCCTCTCTTTTCATTAATGAATGATGAATAAAAATTTGAACCATATAGTTATCGGGGTTGCCGTGAATTGTGATGATTCTTCTTCCCTGACGGCGAGAGGGACTAGACAAAGAGTTGTAGGGTGAGATGCCACGGTGATCATCTCCTTATCTTCTCTTTAACACATGTTCTTCGTTTTACTTTATTTTCAGCAATTTTATCATCCAAAAACATGCACGATAACCTTTGCCATGAACCCATCGCGACCCACCACCGTTTTCATCGAAAACCTGAAAATCCTTATCCCTACCACCCCCCCCAATGTTGACAAAGTTTCTAGGAACCATATCGATAACCTTCACCATGAACCCACCACAACTCCCTAAATCCTCGTCCAAATTCTGCGAACCCAATTTCCATTGAACCATCCATCATCCCTGCCCCCTCATACGTGAAAATCCCAAAATTTTACAACCGAATTAAACTCTAATTGCACTTAAAACCAAATCTAGACTGTGCAGTCCAGATTTGGTAATTCCTTTGATATCTCCACATCAAATAGACGGATCGCTACCAAACTTTTACCCTAGCTTCCCTACACCTAGACCCACCTACATATAAAATTTCAGCCTTGTTGGATACTCGGATTTCTGCCAACGAGTCAAAACGTACATCGCTGTCCTTAAAATCTGCATGTTTCTAAAGCCTTCTTCACCTAGAGCATCTTTCATTTTTGGTGGGCCCCCTAAACCGTCCCTCAGCATTCTCCAACTTGATACTTATACAGGATAATTTGGAAGGTTTAAAATGTTCAAGGAATACTGAATATTTAATAGTTACTGAAAGTATCTCAATTTTAGGGGTTCGTTTGGTTCAAAGTAATGTTTACTCAAGTAAAAATCTATAAACCAGTAGCCCGACGGTCCTCCAGCTACTGGTCGATGATCCTCCAGTGACTGATAGACGATCCGGCGATCGGCCGATGAATGACCAATGACAATCCGGTGAACTTTCGGCAATGTTGACCGACCAGCGAACTGTCAACCAACAACCATCGACATGTGAGCTTTTGGCGAAAGGCGGCCAATTGACAAATTTCTAGCGATCTTTTAGTGATGAAATTCCGGCGATGGCCTGACGAACCTCCGGTGACCCTCCAGCAACCCTCTAATGGAAAAAAAAAAGCTTGTGGAAACCACCATAACACAACTTTTGTGGTATTGAAAATTGGGTTGTTTTAGATATTAGAATTTCCAAATGTATTATAAATATTTACCACATGGATTCTTACTTCATATCAAATGATGTAAAAGTTTCGGAATCCCAAAATACGTACCAAAAACCCACTTAGCTTAACTTTTATTTCAAACCAAACCGACCCTCAGTGTAATCTCCCTTATTTAGCCTGTCATTGTCTCCTGACTCTCCTTATCCCAGCTAAACCACACTGTGATAGCAATTTAAAATTAGAAATGAAGATGCAACATGCTAGCCTTGTATTGCCAAGGAATCTAGACAACGCCATTAAGTACCAGAAAATTTTCCATTAAAGTTTAAGTGATCAAAACTTCAGATTTTTTATTTTTAAAACATTTAAAGGTATATTCAAAACATTCAATATCAGGTTCTTTTAAACCACAATTAACAACTCCCCCATTAGCACATATTCTAGCACTGGATAAAACTATAGAGGCTTTTCCCATTAGACTGCCACATTGACGATTCAAGCCCAAATCTTGGCCACCAATCAGCACAAAACATTGACGAAAGACTTACAATGCTCACAAACTACAAAGTAGAAAGATGTGGACCAATAATGACCTAAATGTCACATGCTACAATTGCAAAAGAGCTGAGTAACATTTTGATAACATTTTTCTTATTTCTCATTACCTTTACCAATGTCCTGAATTTACCAACTTTCCTAAAGGTTTTACTGTATCCCTTTTAAATTTAAATATAGACTGAATTCCTTAACTTTAGCTAAATGACCAAGTCATTTTGCAAGAACAAATATGCAACAGTCCAGATCTCTAGGCAAACCCTAGCCTGAGTCCCTGACTGCAAAGATTTAAGCCCCCTCTTTAATAGGTGCAACTTAATCCGAAACAAGATGGACAGTTTCATCAATAGAGGCTATAGCAAAGCTCGCAAATCTTGAGCACATGGAGGATGACATAACAGATGGACAGGTCCTTGATCTGGGGAACTGTACAAGATTACATGCAAGCAAGGGCTGCTGATCTCAGTCGATGCTATGTAAATTGTAACTTGTTCATGTTCTTGATAAAAAAGTACAAAGAGTGCTTCAAGGAGAGAACCAAACAATCAAAGGGAGAACTATAAACAGCATCCATCAATGGAACCTCATTGGTATTATGCTCTTGGATTTAAAAGTGATCCCTTATATTATCACCCATTGAGCAATTGAAACTTCAAGACAATGAGGATATATTCACTTCATTACTACTTGCCCATAAACACAAACCCAGCTTAAGATTGATTCGACAAAGAAAGAAAAGTGTAGCTAAAAATAAAGAAGAAAATGAGAAATGTTAAAATTGATAACAGTTAGAAGTGAACATGAAACATATTAATTAAAGGGCATACTTAAGAACAGAAGTCTAAAGAAATAAAGTTCATAAGTAACTTGTGAAGTATTCATACATGTAAAGTAGATTTCCAGTAAAAACGAAATCAAAAAACTTCCCAAATTATTTAAGAGTAAATATAGCACTTTGTATAATAATGTGTCATGTCCCCCACTAACATTAAATCTCAAGGTCTCTTTTCTCCCTGAAGATCCTTCTCATGGCAATCACTTAATTGTCGTCATCAGCATTGGCACCTTAATGACTACCAATTATTGTTGTACCAACCTAATATTCTCTATCAAAATATCAACACAAAAGTATATATGTGCTCCCTCAATGTCATGAATAAGAGGGAACCTTCAAGTAAAGTCTGGCTTCTAACAAACAAGTCTTTGAGCTAAGGAAAACGTGCATATTGGTTTGCTCGTTCTCAAAGCCATTCAACACTCTCACGTGTCTCACCTCCATTAAAATGGCCTTTGATCAGCTCCTACACACGACATCAAGCACAACTCATCGATTTCGAATTGTACTCACCAGTTTTAACTTGTCTTACCGGCTCCTCAAGGTATAGAAATTCGGTAGTGAAACACAGCATGTTTCGGACAAATCTTTGGATGAAACATTTCAGTTATCTGTTTCATTTCGGACAAAGTTTCAGTCAGAAAGGTCTGAAACCACAAACATGAGGAAAAGCGCATAAATAAAATAAAGAAGTAAAATAATATTGGATATAATGTGTATTTCATTGCCAATAGCTATAGATCTATATCATATAACTACCTAGTCTATGGATGGTTTCATGACATAAGAAGATAATGCATGTGTGATCAAATTGGACGAAACAGGTACACGATTGTTGCCCGAAAATCTGAAATGTATTGGGCCAACCATTTCAAGTCAGGTGAAATATGGAACCATGAACCTACCTGACAACTTCGTTCCACCTCGCCTTTCACTGACAGAAAGTAGACATCTTTCTCACCTTACAGCTTTTTTGGTGTTGCAGGCAGGTTTCATAAAAAAATCAAGAAAACCAACAACTTTCTAGATGTTCCCCTATACGAAACCGATCTATCAAAGAAAGAAGTTTCGACCCATAAAATTTACTCTCTTACTACGTCTTAAACATTTTGCATTCACAGCTGACTTTCTGGATGTTCCCCTATACGAAACCAATCTATTCACCTCTCTTACCACAAATAATCAAGAGCTCGCAAATAGCTTAGTGTTCGGACCAGTCATGTTTAGCTTTCCATCCATCAATATCATAGTATCCCATCATTGATCCTTTTACACCAACTGTATTGAGAACCTCATGTAGAAAAAGAACAAACATAAATGATGCAAGTCCAAGAACAAATGAATCCAACACAAGCCCTTTCGAAATAAAAATAAAATATTGCTTAGAATCTAGAAAAAAAGTACAGGATGGGATCATGTTTTAAAAGTATATACGAAGCCAAATAGTGGTAATTTGGTAGTATTTTTGGAAAACCATAATCCCGTGAAAGTACAAATCTACCCCCGAATTTCTAATTAATGGCAATTTGGTGACTGATGGTGGTGGGCATTGGCCGGTGGGGGGCGACGGAAGGCAACGAGACACTGGGTAGCGGCGGCCTACGGCAGTGAGGTAGTGGTCGGTTGAGGCAGTGGGAGGTGACCGACGGATGGCGATGGTAGGGCCGACAAACAACAACGAACGAGTGATTGTCGGCAGGGGTGGTGGCCGGCAGGGCCGGCAGACGGCAGCGAACAAGTGGAGGTCAGCGGGGGTGGTGGTTGGCAGACGGCAGTCGACAAGGGAGGTGGCTCTGCAGATGGTGGTAGCGAGCAGGCGGTGGTCGGCGGAGGTGGTTGCGATAGACGGTGGCCGGCAAGGGATAGTGGCTGGTGGCGGGTGATGGTCGGCGACGATGGTGGCCGCCGTCGGTGGTGGATGGTGGCCGCCGTCGGTGGTGGATGGTGACCGCCATGGTGGTGGCGGCATCTCCCTAGGGTTCATCTCATGGCCTATAGTTTAAATCAATGATAGTTTTGTTAATTCACCGATCAAGCAGGGTCCCCAAACTTAAAATTGTGTCCGGTTTCAAAATTTCTTTAGAATTCGGTCTGGAGTGGAAGTTTTCAAAGTATGAGGGTCCGGTTCAATCAAACACCCAAGAATCTAAGTTATCAAACATCTAATTACTACCCAAACCCATAACCATAACCATCAAACATCCAATTTCTCGCCGTGGAAACCCTCAAATTATTGTTTGTCACACTGCAGCTAATCATTTTAAATGAGTAATGCAAACTTGTATAATGAGGATACAATATCAACTAAATGTCACACTATGAATAAGATATAGAATATAGATTAAAATCTTCAAGATAAAAAATTTTAGATTAATTTACCACCGCACAGCTGATGAGAGAAGATCGTTGGGGCGACTATTTCTAAAAAAAAAAATCAATAGCTTCTTCATCTAGGAGACTTGGATTAGCATTTTCCCAAAGCAATATTAATTATCATACCATCAGATTTTGAAAAACCCAAAATAATTGGGAGAAAAAAGGAGCCGTACCATCATGAGGACCTTGGCAAAGAGAGCCACGGCAACGGCGGTGAGGACCATGGGCATGGTGGCGGTGTCGAGCCAGGCGGCCGACTCCGGTACCTGCACAAAGAACTCATCCCGGGCGGGGTCCCGGCGCCGCCGCCTAGCCCTCTCCCGCTCCCCGATGCGCGCCTTCAGTACGTCTCCCGGCACGCCGCCCTGAGCTGCCCGTATCGGCCGCCCAGCACGGAGGAGGGAACGAAGCATTCCTCACACGGTGACCGGGCCTAGGGTTTCCACACGGGGTAGCAACCGACAGTGGTCTGCAGCATCGTCCTAGGGTCTATCGCAGGGAAGGTGGAGAACGAAAAAGGTGGAGGAGGGAGGAGGAGGAGGAGTAGGACGGCGGCTGGGGGCGGGGATGGCCGCGGAGACCCGAGGGGCTGGGCGTGGCGCCGCGGCGCGGTGAGGCACGGACAACGCAGAGGGGTTTCGGAGCAAAGGAGAACCCCGGTGCTTTGAGGATCCTGAGGGTCCCTCTATTTTTTTTTTTTAACAAGGCACTAGGGGTAAATAATGCCACACCCAATTTAGTCCGGATCATGTACAAGACGAGCATAACACCAGAATCTCATTTCCCGTCGAGCCCCGTCCAAGATCGTAGTTGAAAAATTCTCTCAAAAAATCCAAGGTCCTCCAATCATCCGACCCAAGTTGACAAGGATGTTACAGGGTCCGTCTATTTGCACCCATTATGGGTCTGTTCTTTTGCACGGAAATAGAGCAAGGAAATTAATAAAAGAGTGGAAATGGGGTTTCCTGATCGGTTTCCGATGTTTTTTTTACAAGGCACTAGGGGTAAACAATGCCACACCCAATTTAGTCCAGATCATGTACAAGACGAGGATAACACCAGAATCCCATTTCCTGCTGAGACCCGTCCAGGACCGTAGTTGGAAAATTCTCTCAAAAAATCCGAGGTCCTCCAATCATCCGACCCAAGCTGACGAAGATGTTACAGGGTCCGTCATTTTGCACCCATTAAGGGTATGTTCTTTTGCACGGAAATAGAGCAAGGAAATTAATAAAAGAGTGGAAATGGGGTTTTCTGATCGGTTTCCGATGTTTTTTGTGATGTTATTTCCCTCCTTGAAATTTTCCTGCTATCAGGGAAATGAGTTTCTACCCAAAACCTGCAAAAAATCTGTTTCCCTTCCTCTACTCCAAAACCCTAATCTTGCAGGTGATTTTTACCCGAGCTCCAGCCGGCCTCTTCGACCTCACGTGAACCTCCTCAACCTAACCTCCTCGACCTCCGGCGAACCTCCTTAACCATGGCAGACCTTCAAGCGGACCTCGTCAATCTTCAACAAGCCTCCTCAACCTCCAGTGATCTTCCGACGGACTTTCTTGACCTCCGGTGACCATGGTCGACCACTCGATCTCAGTCGATTTCCACAATCCATTTCTCTATTCAAAAGAACGACATAAAATGTTTCCTTTATTTGTCTTTTCTTTGTAACTAAAAGAACATACCCTAAAATTGTGATGGCACCCGAATCTTTTTTGGCCCTAACCCATTTTGGCCTGTTTGTCTTGGCACTCACACTAATTCCAAAATGTCTCCCTTCACTCCCGGCCCCCGCTGTCGTTGTATAGGTCCAATTGCTCACCTCTGTGGCAATCCCCTCCCCGTCTAGTCCAGTCCAATCCCGCCCCGTCGCCCCCTCTGTCGCCCTCCTTCCTCCTCCCCCTTCCGTCTTCTTCTTCCTCCTCGATCTTCCTCATGTCGAAACCCTAAGTAGATGTCCTCCCTCCTCTCATCCTTCCTCCTCCTTCCTCTTCCTCTATCTTCCCCATGTCGGAACCCTAAGCCACTGGCCCTCCTGCCACTTCCCTCCTCATTATTCCTTCATCTTCCAGCCTGAACCCTACACCACTGGCCGGTCTCAGCGGCAGCCCGTCAACACTATGTTAGCAGGCTGCCACCAAGGTCTACCAACTTCTTTGGGATCATGCGAAAATATGGAGGAAGGAGGGAAGAGGAGGAAGAAGGAGGGAGGGGGAGGAGGGCCAACAGCTTAGGGTTCCAATGCGAGGAGGATGGTGGAAGAAGAAAGGAGGAGGGGGAGGAGGAGGAAGAGGAGGGAGGAGGATGGTGTCGTCCAAAAAGGAGGCGACAAAGGAGGCTAGAGTGGTGGCAGAGGCGGAGGGAGATGGGGCAGCAACAATGACGACCAATTGGAGGTTGGGGAGGAGGGCAAACATGGTATAAATTTTTTTTAAAGCTTTTCTGGGTGCCATCACTAATTCCATTGGTACGAATAGACGGAATTTCTATCTTGCGGTAGCAGTAGTTCAACTGAAATGCATTTGATAATTTCCAAAGTCATCCATTTATAATGGAGCTCAGGTAAGGGTCATAAACACCATCGCCTTCGGCCACATCTCCATCCAATAAGTGAGATAAGCTCACCAATCAGGGGGCAAGAGAGTTGGTAAAGCAACTGATGCTTTGGTGAGAAGGTTGTGGTTTGCCAAGTGGATCGGGCTTTACTCCCGGAGGAAATAGTCTGAGCCTGAAGTGGCCATTGCTCGAAAAGTTTCGGGATACTCGCCAATCTCAAAAAATAGATAAGCTCATACGTGAACATGCCAAAAAAATAGATAAGCTTCTGTTGTAGGATAGTACAATTAGATTTGTACATTTGCATTAATAACTTAGGCTAATATGCCAAAAAAAAAATTATATGTATACCCATTAATCAACCATTGATCATAAAGCTTTACCCTTATTTTGTTTGTTTTCTGTTTTTTGCATAGCGAGACACAAACCAAGTACACATTCATCAGTAAAGTTTGCCCTTATTCTGTTCATGTTTTCTAGGGCTGGCAATCCTGGACATGACACGGTAGATCGGACACGAAGTTAGCAGGTCCGGGTTAAACGGGTTCGGATTGTAAAGCGGGTCGACATGGTAGATCCTTTCAATAAACGGGTCGGGTCTGGGTTTAGGATCTGGACACGGTAGACCCAAGAAGACCCGTTTAAAATTAAACGGGTCGGGTCAGTTCGGGTCTACCCGTAATCCGATATTGTAGTATGTAGTACCAGCGGGTTTTATCGGGTCAGGTCAGGTCGAGTCGGATTGGGTTGGATCGGGTCAACTGAATAGACCCATGTGGTAAACAGATCTACCCGTTTATAAACGGGTTGGGTACAGATTTCGGTTCTAGACATGATTAGTTAAATAGGTTGGATCCGGGTCTAGGGGTTTTGGACACGATCCAAAATTAGACACGACACGAACCAAACCTGACACGACCCATTGCCACCCCTAATGTTTTCTGTTTTTCCCATAGCAAGACAATATGTGAGATCAACTCCACACTCCGGATTTGGCACCCGATTTTGGTCAACTATGTTGTAGTACTTTAGAGCATCTCCAATGGCCTCCAAACTAAAAGGACCTCTTAAGCACTGTGGGCTTTATTTTGGCAGCCATCTTATCAAAATATACTAGTTGAGAGAAGGTCCCCTCCAAGGGCCTCCAAACTAGTATATCCTAGCCATTTTGCACCAAACCCCTCCATATTTATATTTTTGGGGTTGTTGATGGAACACTATATGTTCTGAAATTGTTACCTCATAACTTGTTTGAAAAATTGCCCTATAGGAATCAAATTACTTAGGAATTGATTGGCTAATGTTAATGCCAAATGTGGCAATATAATGGTAGCATATAAGTTATTTAAGTTAATGCCTCATAAAAATTTGAACCAATGGAACTTAATTGTTGATGCTTATGCAAAATGTAGAGAAGTTAGAATTGATTGTCTATCGCTCAATACAATGCCCAAAGGATGTAGTTTCTTTTTTTTTGGTAGGAACTACGGGGGTGCTTCAGCCCTGCGAAAAGGAACTAAACTATAATTCTCCAGTTGTCACATCTCCGAAAGCACTAGATATGAAATACAAATCGGAATAGAAAAAGAGGAAAAAACTACATGATTCCTGAGAGAAAATTTAGCTAACCCATTAGCACAGCCGTTCTATTCCCTTCGAATGTGGCAAAATTTGCACATCACGAAAGAACGGGCATAGAGACTGCAGTTGGATACTATGTTCTGTATCCGCCATGAAAGAGAAAGATCTCCATCCGACAGGATATTAATAAGAACTTGATTATCACCTTCCACTCCCACCGAGAAGGCTTCAAGTTTGCGTAGGGTCTGAAGCACTAAGAGGATCGCACGGGCCTCAATCTCGATGGGTACATAGCCCCTGAGAATAGCCTCCTTCAAAATAGATGTGGGCGCTGTCATTGTTGCGAACGATGACTCCCATCAAAGAATGTAGTTTCTTTGAACATTAAAATCGATGGCCGTGTTAAACTTTTTAGAATTTCGGTCGATCGCATGTGAACTGTCATCTATCTTTATGGAAGCAATCTAGCATAGCTTCCTAATTTGCTATTTTATTTTCGCCGGTCATAATCAATGATATTAATTGTAATTGTTTCTTCTCCTATCATGCAAAATTTTCAAGGTTTTCTCTTATGGAAAGGACCACACAGTCAGTAGTGCATCACGTGTTACTGCTCAGAGAACGATGTAGACCAGCGCTCTTCAGTGAACGGTCACGTGCATTATCAGACAGAAACTCATCAGTCCAGTGACGCGTTATTGTCGGCATACCTGGCAAGGAAATTGGCAACAGAGTTTCCTTCACAGTAGATGAGCAAACTCTGATAATGAGGCGAAGTATCGAGCAGAGTACATCAATCCATCAATAATGAACTTAAGAGACCTCTCGTCTGTAGTTGTGCCGCAAGGGCGGTTGTGACACCGCTCGATGGGAGTCGCACATGTACACCAAATACGGTGAATTTATGACAATAAAAGTCTTAGAATGTGCTGAATTTTTATGAAGATAATCACCTTACCATAAATATAAATCTCTACTCCATCCTGTTTCGGCTCGCAGAAAAGAAGGCGAAGATTTTAAGGACTAGTACTGATCAGGAAAAATACAGATGGATAGAAAAAGGACGGGAGAGGTTAGGGGGCCTCAGTTCATCGCATCGTAGTCATCCAACTGGTCGTTGTACTCCATCACCTTCCTCTTGATCTTCGACGAGTCGACCCAAGTAACAAAGTCCTCCATGTTCCTCGTCACGAGGAACGCAGGATCCATGACCGTATCCGGCCCCACGCGCACATGCCCTTGCTCAATGTATGTCACCGCCTCCTTCAGATGCTCCGCAAACTTCAGGTTCATCAAAATGGTTGCCAACCTGCGCCTGCACCGCAACACACTCAAAAAGAATGATAGCCGCTTCGATGCAATAATGGGGGGCATAACGTTGAGGAATCATACTGATGTTGAATATTTTATGACTAGCCAAACTGGTAATGCACTGCACAACTGCATTTCTTTAAAAAATAGACCAGGATAATCTGATTTTTTTCCTTTTTTGGGCAAATTACAAAAACCTCACATGAACTATACACCTAGTTTCATGTTTGATCCCTCAAGTATTTCTTTGAACTTAAACCGCCCGAACTATGCTCCGTCAGCATGTTCAACGCGTCTGTCAGCTTTCAACAGTCAAACTTAACATTTATCCCAAAACTATCATTCCCAAAAAGGTAAAAAGGGTTTCTAAAGACCAACTAATAAATCTGTTGACAAGGGTATTTTTGGTATAAAATTAAGTTTGATGGTTGAAAGATGATGGAGGGGGTTAACATACAGACGGAGCACAGTTCAAGGGGTCAAGCTGTTCTAAAAAAGAACTTGAGGGGCCAATATGAAAATACCTATATGGTTCATGGGGGTGAATTTGTAATTTTCCCTTCTCTTTTTCTTGTACAATAAGATGCCTGCATACCTGCAGAATGAACTCACTGAGAGTTTATCGCACTTCGCCAAGCTCTTCTTTGTGGAAATCAAGCCCATATTGTATCTGGAAAAATGGATGACAAATCAGAAGTAGCAATATGTAACAATATGTCAATGCTTTTAATCTCAGCTAATCGCACGCATAAGGGCTGCAAAGAACAGGAAGTAATCAAAGGTGACGATAAGAACCTCGTATGTCATAACAAGCAAAATCAACGATCATAATTGCCCAACAGATAAAATAAATGGAAATGTGATTCGGTATAAGAGATTTTACATGAAGCTTTGGTAAAGATGCTACACGTATTAGCCTACTGCACGCAAGTTCACTGTCAATAAGCACCAATGTTGGCCTATGAAACACCTTAAACTTCTATGTTGTCTAAGGTTTTGAAGAGGACAACCCCGAACTATACACATTGGTACCTCAAGTTTTTTTTTTAACTTGACACCCTGAACTATGCTCTGTCTGCATCTTAACCCACTCCATCAACATTCAATAGTCCAATTTAATTTTTACACCAAAAAAAGATTATTTTCTTCTTTGAAGGGAAAGGATGATCACATGTAAGAACCACAAAGGTATTCTTGCAGAGATTCTTGCCACCCAGTGTAGGGTAACAGTTACATGAGTAGCGAGAGGATCACATAGAAACTGACAGATTCAAAGACAGATTGTTGGAGGAAAAGTAGGACCTTGTATGCTGTATGCATCACTAGGTGTAATGTGGGAGCAGATGGGTGACTATACGTGCTTCCAGTTTATTGTTAAAAGATGCATGCATAAGTAAAAGAACAAAGTACAAAAACCTCCCCTGAACTATACACTTCATTTCATATTGGTCCCTCAACTTTTTTTTTAATAATTTGACCCTCAACTAATATTCCATCTGCATTTAGGCCCCTCTGTTAAATTTTATTCCAAAAATACCCTTATTTATTTCCAATAATACTCTAATAATTTGTGAAAAATATAACTTACACTTACAAGGACAAGGATATTTTTGGAATAAAAATTGACAGAGGGGGACTGAATGCAGACAGAGTATAGTTTAGGGGTTGAATTGTTCAAAAGAAAGTTGAGGGACCAATATGAAATGAGGTGTATAGTTCAGGGGAGGTTTTAATAATTTGCCCAAAGTAAAATTGTCGAAAAACAGTAGTGCCTCAAGGAAAAACAGAAAAGATGCATTTCGATGGTTCACTAGTAAAGGCAGTGCTCTGGAAATGAAAATAAAATCTAAAGGTTTTGATAACGGCTAGAAGTTCTAAAAGGAAGGCCAGGAAGCTAGTGAGAAAGGCAATAAAGATGCCTTTGATGAGTTATAGAAAAGACTACCGAAAAGAAGAAAAGTATGGGTTTGGATCAAAATGAATATGGTAGAGAAGCCTTTTTGCTAGTCTCCAAGTGCAAGAAGTTCTAAAAGGGAGGCAAGGAAGCTAGTGAGAAAGGTAATAAAGATGCCTTTGATGGTTATAAAAATTCAAATTAAAAAAAAAGAGACTAGCAAAAAGAAGAAAAGGAAGTATGTGCTTGGATCAAAAATGAATATGATAAAGATTAGCACTTAGAATCATCCCACTTAGCGTGGGGTGCACAACTCCTAAATCTCTAGCTGTTGGACCTACTTCATAAATGTTCCAACAACTTTTTGACAAGCATCAATATAGCTAATGCTAACTGTTACGACTAATATTAGTTTATGTCATTGGTTTTTCACATTGAAATACATGTAATAAGACTTGAGTCCTTCCGAAATACAAACAATAATTTATAACGAAGAGAACAATTCCACCAAGGGGATCTCCAGTGGTTAAACTCCCAAGAGCTAGCTGAACTTCAAAAGAAAATCAATAGGATATACACTAGAAGAGTTTCCCAATGTGGATAAAAGATGTTGAAGATAGGAAGCATTGTGGTGTCTTGTGTCCGTATGCATGTATAATGATATGCATTTTTTCTATTTTTCTTTACATAAGCGATTCTAGAAGTGTTGTGTATAGAAATATACGCTCCTTGAGAGTATATGTCAAAGCATCAGTAAGGTGATGGTAGTTGTTAGCATGTGAAGAAGCCCAAAAGGCACACCAAGGGAGAAACCCACAAAGGGAATGTTCTAATGTCTTAGGACACCAAGGCCACCATTATATACAACCTGCAAGGGGTGTGGTCACCTACGAGTGAGAATACCACACAATGTAGAAGTAAAATATATGTAATGAAAAAGACATACAAACATAAAGATAACTAATCCTAACATCCCCACCCCCCGCGCACCTAAACTCAAGGTGGAGATCCATATAAAGTTTTCAAAGGAAGTAGAATAAAAACTGGCAGGTCGTCCGACAAGCAAACCGAACTGGAAACCCGATTGACTTCCAAGCAGGACAACAAGGGAACTCGGTGGACCTGCACACAGGCAAACTAGGGAATCCAGCCAACCTAAAAGCAGATTGACCGGGGAGCAAGTTAACCTGCAAGCAGGCAGGCCTCAAAACGAATCACCACACTAGCATCTCAAACACTCCCACCCCCTCTTGGAGAAAGGCGGAACAGTAGACCGCTAACAGGAGAAGAACATTGAGAGATAGCATAGTAACCCAGAAAATGTAGCTGAAGAATTGGGAGGAGTGTCCGCACAATGAGCTAAAGGAAGCACAATCATGGACGAAACGAGGTAAGAATCCTGGACCGGCAGTACTGAAAGCTATGAAAGCCACAAACAACGACCTCCTTAGTGGATGACTGCAAGATAAAAGGCTCCCAGGTAAAGTAAAACACAGCTCAAGGAAGAGCAACAATCTAGAGAAAGTGCAAAGCGGAAGCGATCGATCGGTGGTTATTTGGAACCAAAAAGAAGGCGGGCGTGAGATCCTGAAGGAGGCAAGCGCTCGGCCGATGTAAATGCTCAACGTCTCCTAAGATATCACGATCAACCCAGCCGAAGAAAGAGATGAAAGAATTGGAAAAACAAACCCTAACCCAAAAGAAGGAGCCAAAAAATAGACCATAACTCAGAAAAAAGTGATGCACGACATAGCTCAATGAATTTCTAACTGCTAAGTACGACTCGAAGAGAGAAGTACAGAGCACGAGTGCAGCTCAAGGAAGATCAACGTGCGGTGCAAAAGGCGCGGCCCAAAAAAAAGCAAAGTACGGCGATGCACGAACCGTTCAAGAGCAGAACAGTTGTAGTCAAGAGAGGGAGAGCTGAGTAGCAATACTTGCGAGTAGCTGGAGGCACATGCAAGCAACTTGAGGTCAGATCTGATAGGGCGGCCATCGCAACTAGATGAAGCTGGACTTGAAGAGTCGAGGCCAAATCTGATAGGGTGAATAATCGCGAGCAGTTTGAGGTGCTTGAGTGTTGCCGAATCGAGCAACATGGGGCTAGATCCGACGTGAATAATAACGATGGACCTCTGCAAAAAAAGCCGAAGAGCATCAATGGAAGGCTAAGTGGTTCACACCTCTAGTTGGAGGAAGATAGTGGCAATAGGAGAAGAGGATCTTAGCCGACGACATCTAGGATTTGATCTTGCTTGCTCCTCCGAACGGTAGAACCGAGTAGCGACACTTGATAGCAGCTGGGGGCATATGCAAGTAGCTTGAGGTCGGATCTGATGGGGTGGCCACCATGAGTAGATGGAGCTGGACCTGAGGAGGCCGAGGCCAAATCTGATAGGGTGAATAATCGCGAGCAGCTGGAGGTGCTTGAGTGTTGCTGAATCGAGCAACGTGGGGCTGGATCCGACGTGAATGGCAACAATGGCCATCTGCAAGATGAGCCGGAAAGCACCAATGGAAGGCTAAGTGGTTCACACCTCTAGTAAATCCCATCAGCAGAGGAGACATCGGTTGTGTCCGAGATCGACGACGATGGGCGATATTTTCTCACGTAAAGGGGAGAATATAAGCAGCGGATGGCTCATAGGGACAAAGGACGGCTATCACCCAAGTCACCTCGAGGGACCTTGTCAAGCTCAGCCTCTTTCGACAACTATTCATCGCGAGGCTGATCACCCCCCTTTCCTGTTTTTATCGTCCTAGACATTGATTAGGATGAGGTAGCTTAGGTAGAGCTGCGGGACTTGGGGCCAGCATTGGCTGTTTTTTCACTAAAACTTTTAACTAACATACTTAAAATGATAACATCAATAAGCTATCCCAAGTGAAACCTATATATCAAGCCCTTGCAATCTTTTCATGCTAGTACATGAAACCATATGCTGCAGATAAAACTAGACTCATTATACAACACAAGGATATAATAGTCTAAAAATCGCAGTAGTGTCAAAACAGAAAACATTAACAATGTATCTCATAAGGAAATAATATCCACTATCTAAAAGGTCAGCTTATCAATCTTTCCGCATTACCAAAGGTAAGTTGCTTGATAGGTGCAATGATGCGGTGTTTGTTCATTTTTTCTTAGATTGGGATTAAGAAAACGTCAATCATATGCTTTTGATGGGAATCTTTGTCTTCTATATATCTTTAGAAAACTTACATGATTGGGGACTTAAATGTACAATCACAAGTTTATCAGCTGGTGATAATTAGTCATCAAGAGTCAGAAAAAGAGTAGAGGGGCATAGAGAGAGATGTATAACAATGATCCTAGTTGCAAAGAAATGTTTTTGCATTCAACCAGCTCTTTTCCGGAGTGAAGAACAAATTGAATTTGGTTTCACTAATTTATCAAAAATAAAGATGTTCACTTGATTATATAGGTGAAAGCACAAGAAATACAGGAGAAATCACTAATAAGTATTTTCCACATGGTGTTTCCTTGAAGTATCCCCATGCATTACCATAAATTTACTCCTGTTATTAAAATAGCTCCACAGATTTTGCAGTAATAGCTACACAGATTTTGCAGTTAAGGACCATTTTTCCATTTCCCAGAGTGGCAACTGTTGAATACTATAGTGGGCTGCTTCACAAGCAAGTGGTCTTGAGAAAGAAATGACAAAAGAATCGCCGAGAGCAAATTCCTTAAAATCCATATGTCCTTCATTTCTACTTTTGCACTATGAAAACTTCTAGTTAATAAAAGGGCAAAAGACAAAATCAAAACAAAAGGATAGAAGTTACTGTAGTAAAAACTGATAATATCCAAAGAGTGATACTAATGAGTAATGACACACTGTAGTTACGTAAGGAAATAACAAATGATTAAGTAAAGGTTAGCATAAATGAAGCAGCATTTGCATTTCTTTTTCAAAACTTAACAAAATGTTTACTGGTCAAATTATAGACTTACAGCTTTTCCAGTAGCATATCTGTCATTTCAATACGGTAAGGGTCTCTGGGATCAAGCTGTTTCAAGATGTTTACAAGCTTTTGTACCATCCTACATATACTTGAATACCTAGAGTCAAGAACCAAAGGAACTTATCATTTCAACTTGTATGACAAACACTACATAAAAGTCTAATATTTGATATGTAAGGCAAGGAATGCTGATTTCTCAAATTTCAAAAAGAAATTGGCACAATGAAGGAGAAAACAGTACTCCTTGTAATCATCTCTTCCTGTAACGTGGTAACGGCGTGTGACGAGAGCTTCACGATGATTGTGTTCTCTTTTCCATGCCAAATCGTTTACTTTCTTCAAAAGTTTCTTCTCATGATACTTAAGCTTCCTAGTCATGATTTCTGTTGCAGCAAAAAATCTTGATCAGAAAAAAAAAATTAAATGATTAAATGCAAATACACTATGGTTACTGATACCTTAGTTTGCTAACCCAGGAGCTGGCATGATTATTAGCCAGAAAGTGGAAAGTCCAGCATGCAATTCCTCAATGCAAATATTGGATGATCCAGGCATAGCTACATAACTCCCTTATGCATATGACCTCTATAAGCTAAGGTAATAAGCTCTTTTAGCTTTGGGTAGTACGCTGTCTTCATACCCAAAGATTACAATCATATTGACAATTGCAGCTAGTAACAATCTACAACATACCCTCTGTAAGTCTGAATCTTTCATTAAGTAAAGCAGTCTTCTAGGGATTCTGTGCTCTAAACAGCATACTTTAAATAATCAAGCTTTATAATAAGTTTTCTAACCTGATCAATACCAGATAGCAACAACCCACCTACAAACAGAGGTATAATCCTTGCTTCTTTCTACTACAAGTTATACATTAACAAGAAATTTTCCAAATTGACTAACATATTAACCCTAGTTTAATCTACCAATTCATCTTTCTTTGACTAAAAAATGTATCCACACTACTCACTATGGGCATCTCAACTCTTCATTACTCATCTATGAAGCACGGATACTCCTACAGGCCACGAGTACCCGTATCCGACACGTATCGGACACGGATACGGCATGGATACGGCATGGATACGTGTCGGATACGGCTACAACGTATCCATTATTTAAAAAAAAAGAAAAGAGAATCGGATACGGATCGGATACGGCATGGATACGTGGAGGATACGGGAGGATACGGATCGGATACGGTCTGTGCTAGTCGGGTCGGGCCTGCTTGGTTAAAAGTCGGGTCGGGCCTGCTTGATAGTCGGGTCGGGCCTGCTTGATAGTCGGGTCGGGCCTGCATGATCCGGATGTGATTAAAACCCGACTGGGTTTGGTTTTAAAGAGGGACGATACCCTGGCTATCGTCCCCCCTGAGCAACTGAAGCCCTAGAGGCCTAGAGCGATGGCAACGGCGACGGTTTGGCCCTCTGAGCTCCCCTCCCTCTGAGCTCCCCTCTCTCTGAGCTCCCCTCTCTCTAAGCTCCACTCATTCCCTGGAGGCTGGATTTCGTCCCCCCTGAGCAACTGAAGCCCTAGAGCGGTGGCAACGGCGACGGTTTGGCCCTCTGAGCTCCCCTCTCTCTGAGCTCCACTCTCTTCGCGTCATCGCAACCTGGTTTAGGCTCTCCGAGCAACGATCGCGACCACGACCTGGTTTAGGCTCTCCGAGCAACAATCTCAACCAGGTTTGGCTCTCTCTCTCTCTCTCTTTCTCTCTCTCTCTCTCTCGTCTGTTCTCTGTGATTGGTACACAATCAGAAAAATCCCAAAACTGATTTGTAAAGTTGGAACCGACTGTTTTGGGATTTTTTCTGTTTTACAAACTTAACAGAAAAAATCCCAAAACTTATTTGTAAAGTTAGTATCGACTGTTCTAGGATTTTTTCTGGTTTTTAGCTTTTACAAATCAGTTTTTACAAATCAATGTTTTACTTCAGAAGTTCTTACTGCCGGCTGCTCAGTCTCAACAAATCAATGTTTTACTTCAGAATGTTCTTACTTCAGAAGTTCTTGGGGATTTTGGTCCTCTAAAGTCCTTGTTGTTTTTTTTTTTCCAGAAGATCAAAACCTGCAAAAAAAATCTACACAATGTCTCCTAAAACCTGCACAATGTCAGATTCGGATTGACTGTTTTTTTTTCCAAAAGATCAAAACCTGCACAATGTCTCATTGTCTCCTAAAACCTGCAAAAAAAATCAGAAGATCAAAAAGTTAGTTGGGTAACTCAAGTTGTATTTACTCGCATTGATTTCAGATTTAGTTGGGCGCAATGTCACCTCAAATTGTGCTTTAGATTTGGTAGTTACTCATGTTGTATTTACTCGTAGTCTTGTATTGATTTCAATATTGTATAGGAGTATAGGAGAATGAGCTCAGATTATATGAGCACTGCTGGTGTTGGTGGTGTTACTGGGAGTAGTTCTACGGGGACAGGAGATGATAACACTCATAACAGTAACATTGACATTACTCCATTATGGAGGTATGTCACAGTCTCATCGAGAGCCCCAAAAGGAGGAAATACCACATTTGTGTGTAATTATTGTCAGAAAGAGTTCAAGGGGTCGTATTCAAGGGTGAAGGCGCACTTGTTGAGAATCAAGGGATTTGGTATTGCGGTATGCCCGAAGGTGAAAACGGAGCAAGTGAACGAGATGCAGAGAGTAGTGGATGACGCTGAAACGAGAGCTAAGAATGCAATGCCTAAGCTTGTCCCTTTGCCTTGTGCATTTAACAAAGAAAGATCCATGTCCTTTAGGCAAGAAGGCTTGGAAGCAGATCTGAGAAAGAGAAAGGCCAGCGGAAGTAGTGCATTGGAGAAGGCATTCAATCTCCAAGTCAGGGAGCAATTGAATGAAGAGATTGCAAGAATGTTCTATTCAGGGGGATTGCCATTTCATCTAGCGAGGAATCCCTACTATACTAGCTCCTACATGTTTGCCGCTAGCAATAACATCAATGGGTACATTCCACCCGGTTACAATATGTTGAGGACCACATTACTACAGAAGGAGAGGGCAAACCTTGAAAGGTTATTGGAACCGGTTAGGCATTCCTGGAAGGAAAAGGGGGTGAGCATTGTGAGCGATGGATGGACGGATGCACAACGGAGGCCTCTAATTAACTTCATGGCGGTAACTGAAAGTGGGCCGATGTTTCTTAGAGCCGTCAATTGTGAGGGTGAGTACAAGGACAAATTCTTCATTGCCAACTTGATCAAGGAGACGATTGCGGAGGTTGGCCCTTCACATGTTGTTCAAGTCATCACCGATAATGCTCCCGTATGTCGGGCGGCGGGATTACTTATTGAGGCGCAATATCCTCACATATTTTGGACGCCCTGTGTAGTTCATACCCTCAACTTGGCGTTGAAGAACATATGTGCAGCGAAAAACATTGAAGCAAATGAGACTACATATGATGAATGTAGTTGGATAACAATTGTTGCCGGGGATGCTTCCATCATCAGAAACTTCGTTATGAACCATTCTATGCGTCTTGCAATGTTCAACGAATTTGTGAACTTGAAGATGCTAGCAATTGCGGAGACTCGCTTTGCGTCAGTGATTGTGATGCTAAGGAGATTCAAGCAAATCAAGCGTGGCCTTCAGAATATGGTTATTAGTGAGCAGTGGTCTTTGTATAGGGAGGATGATGTTCTGAAAGCGCAATTTGTCAAAGAAAAGTTGCTTGATGACTTGTGGTGGGACAAGATCGACTACATTCTTACGTTTACAGGTCCGATTTATGAGATGTTGAGAATAGCCGACACTGATAGGCCTTCGCTTCACTTGGTGTATGACATGTGGTACTCCATGATTGAGAAGGTCAAGACATCAATATATCGGCATGAAAAAAGAAGGGACAATGAGGAATCACCATTCTATTCAGTGGTGCACACGATTTTAGTCGATCGGTGGAACAAAAGCAACACCCCACTACATTGCTTAGCACATTATCTAAATCCGAGGTAACCCCACTAGTCCACTTCATTCCCTTAATATTTGAAAATTGAAAGTGTAGATATCTCTCTTCATAACTATTTTCATTCTTTTTCGGTTTTACCTTTTTTGTTTTACTTTGAGTAGGTACTATAGTGTGAAATGGCTAAGTGATGCTCCTAATCGGACTCCTCCTCACAAAGACTTGGAGATAGCAAATGAGAGAAACAAGTGCTTGAAAAGGTACTTTGCTAGTTCAGACGATCGTCGTACCGTGAATGTCGAATTCGCCAAGTTCTCGTCATGCACCGGAGAGTTTGGAGATTGCGATAGCCAAGTTGATAGAGGAGAGATGGATCCAAAGGATTGGTGGGTGATCTACGGGGCATGTACACCAACGCTTCAAAATCTAGCTTTAAAGCTACTTGGGCAACCATGCTCCTCCTCTTGTTGTGAGAGAAATTGGAGCACGTATTCTTTCATAAATTCGATGAGGAGGAACAAGATAACACCCCAAAGAGCCCAAGATTTGGTGTTTGTGCACACCAACCTCCGCCTTCTATCTAGGAGAAACCCCCACTACATGGAAGGAGATACTAAGATGTGGGATGTTGGAGGAGACGCATTTGATTCGCTCGAGGGTGCCGGAGTCCTTGAGATTGCAGACTTGTCTCTCGATGAGCCGGAGTTGGAGGCGATTGTGTTCACCGACGATGGGGGTGATGGTGATGATGATAATGTTGATGCTTGATTATTTTAAAGTTTAGATTGGGGAGTGATTTTGGAGCCTTGGAGGCTATTATGTTTGTAATGACTTATAAAGTTATAAGTTTTGAGCTTTTGACTTTAGTTTTGAAAACTTTTGTATTATGAGTATGACTTATGAGTCTTATCACTCTTATGACATGATCGTTGATAGTTATGACTTATGAATCTTATGACTTGATAGTTTTGACTTTTGAGTTATTGTATGCAAATGTTGTATGTTATTGATGTTTTTATTTCTACTTAATTATCCAGGTAACTATGGCAAGGAAAAAGTATTATGTTGTTTTTGTAGGCAGGAGGCCTGGCATTTATGATAGTTGGGAGGAATGCCAACTACAGGTGACTCGTTACGGAGGAGCGAGCTATTACTCATTTGGCTCCTTGGAGGAGGCTCAAGAAAGGTTTCAGACCTTCCAAAGGTGCGAGGAGAAATATGATGTCGGTCAGATTGTTGCTCCTAGTGCCGATCAGATTGCCACTCCTGATGTGACTATTCATGCCAAATGTGATCTACCACATGGGAGCACTACTCGAGATCTTTATTTGGTCCTATTAGGGGCAATTTTAGGTATAATAGTATTTGTTATCATTTCCAACATGTAATATGTTATATGTTGTTTTTGTTTGTCATGGGACATGGACTCATAGATAGTTTGATGGATCATGGAGAATTGAAGACTAGTTTATTATGTATTGTATCATTTTGCTTGCGAGTCTTGCTCTAAATTTAATCATATTATATATATATATATATATATATATATATATATATATATATATATATATATATATATATATATATTTGCCGTATCCTCGCCGTATCCGTATCCTAGTTTTTCAAGATTCGCCGTGTCCCGTATCCGTATCCATATCCGTGTCCGTGTCCGTGTCCGTGCTTCATAGTTACTCATGAACATACTATCTCATCTATTCTAGAAACTTTATGCTTTATAGGTGCAACATTTATGAATCATCTATCACACTTTAACGTGCATCAATCGTGCATTACCATCATTCACCTTAATATGCTGGCCACTACTAAGATCAATGCCAAATATTTCTAACCCAAACAATAACATCAGCCAAAGTAGTATTTATGAATAGCAACAAAACTTTCAGTTAATATAAGTACTCCAACCCCATGACTATTTCCATCATTAGGAATTCGCAAGGGCAAGTTTTGCCTAGGCTAACAGCTATCAAAGCCAGATTCATTATACAATAGCAGATGCCGATGTTGGGTTCCTTGTGGCCATTAACTGGGTCTAAATGCCTTGACCGACATGCCTAGCAAAACCAACACCTTGGTCATGAACAGAGTCAGCTCTAGATCACATCCATGCAGGATCTAAACCAAAATCTGAATTCTATTCCTAGTTGGATTTGTTTTGTATCAAGACCGGTAACTCAAGAAAAAGTGGAAGGAACCCTAAAACTTAGATACATCTTCTAAGGAAGCTTAGAAGGATAATAAGTGTTGAGTATAACCTTTTGTAATATAATGGAACTCGATATGGAAGAAGTAGACACAAGCAACATTCTCTACGAAACAAAAACCTCATCTTGGAGGTGCATTTAACGAATCGGCAGCAATGTCGAGGTACTGTACGTGAAATAAATTTTTTTTTAATGACTCAATAACCATCACATCTAAGGGGAGTTAAGGTATGGACCCCCTGCCAGTTAGCTATTAGATTGCTAAGCCACAATTAGAACCCAAAAGCCTGAGCTATTAGGGAATGGGCTAAGAATGTATATCAAGCTCAAACTAACCTCCCCCCCCCCCCCTACCCCCAACCCCAACACACACGTGTGACCCACTCCGTGCGTGGAGAAGCATACAAATAGACATATAATTATTGATCAGGGATAATTAAAAGGATCTACAAATCAACACTTGATCAAATGGATCCATAGAATAGCATAATGCTTGATTGGTTGCTCATGGGCTCACTTAGGAGTATGACATTGAATACGATGAGACGTCTGACCCTGTTGCAAAGACAACTTCAGTTCGTACTCTCATTGTTGCACAGCTATCCTTGACCGACCATTATATCGAAATGTGAAGAATGTCTTTCT
This sequence comes from Chamaelirium japonicum, assembly GCA_947650365.1. Taxonomy (NCBI): domain Eukaryota; kingdom Viridiplantae; phylum Streptophyta; class Magnoliopsida; order Liliales; family Melanthiaceae; genus Chamaelirium; species Chamaelirium japonicum. The sequence continues at coordinate 26,050,359 of OX393555.1, forward strand.
TCACGGTGATCTATCTGAGTAGGCATATATGCAGCCACCTCTTGGTCTTTCCTCTCCCCCACAACACATTTTCGGCTTCGTCGTGCCATATATGAACTTAGACAGGTTCATCATGCATGGTTTGAGCATTGTCGTCAAGCGGTTAAGGCTGTAGGATTTGTGAGTAATTCTGGTTATGCCCTCTTTGTTTGTTGCTCCCCTCGTGGTTGAACCAAACTTTTTTTTTACGTTGATGTCACGAACGTACTAGTGAAGATACATCCACAGATTCCACACTTGCCTCCTTGAATAGGCACCTCCGGCATTAGTTTGAGATGAAGGACCATGGTCCTCCATGCTACTTCCTAGGCCATAAGATTGCTTCCTCGTTCCGGGGCTACTTGATTACACAGTAAAAGTATATTGCTGATTTACTTAGCTGTTTTTCGCTCATTGACTCTCACCATGGGAGTGCTCCATGTGAA